>CAVNYN010239941.1:0-17604 GCA_963692815.1 Nyctanthes arbor-tristis | reverse complement strand
AAATTTTTCTCTGAGAAAAATTTCAGTGTACGCATAAAAAGTTTTTCTTTTCCCTTCCGCTTCATTAATATTATCAAATAACACTCAAACTGGAAACTAGAAAAGGGGATCTTATTAGAGTTGTCTTTTTCTTGAAATACATACATGAAATAATCCTTCAGATTTTATTCAAAAAATTGCAGTCGAATCATCAATTTCTATGAAATTCATAAATAAATATGATGATCAGAAATCAAAATTAACAAAAGCATACGTTGTGTGTGGGCGTAATATCTAAGCCAACTAAAATCTTAAAAGATTTAAGGAACAAAGATGACAGATTCAAGGAGGGGGGAAGAGACGTACCTTGTCAACTGTCAGTCCAGAATTGACGAGGCGAGGGTTGAATATTGCAACTCTAAAAGGCGAAAGTTGTCATAAGTGTTTGGCAACTTAAACGGATTATAATTTGGATTATAATCAATCACACTATATCATTTTATTAATTTTACATTTTTTAAAAAATGAAAAAATAAAAATCAAATCGTAATTATTTATTTTTTACAAAAACTATCAATAAAATAATGCAACGTCACAGATTATAATCTAGATTATAATTTTATGTAGTTACCAAACACTTTGGGACGTATCTATACAATAATAATCTACTAATAATAATAACTAGAATACATCGTTGCGGTGGTGCCGACTGAAGATAGGGATACAGTATAAAGAAAAGGTAAGATAGTTGAAATGGAAGAAGAAGATGGGGAAAAATGAGTGTGAAGACGGACAGACAACCAGCTCTTACTTTTTTGTGTCAGTGGGGAGAAAACCTCCATTAGGTCAGTGATAATCTATACATAATAATAATAACAGAAGTCATCTAACGTTGTAAATTGTGACGTTATTGATGACTTCACTAGTGGATAATAATTAAATTTGTTTTACATTTTTTTAATTTTCCCTACTTTCTGTTTTTGTTTTATTATTATCTATTTTTTAGATAATTAAGAATATTAAGAATATCTTCTTAAAACCAATGTGGCCTTAGCCCATTTGATTAGGAGGCTAAGGATGAAACCCTGGGACGTGGAGGTCATATGTTCAATTCCCTCTATGTGGAGGTTTGTCTACATTTTATATGTAGTTTGTAGTATAAGAGTTTGATTTTTTTGTAGTTCTATGTATAATAGTTTGTATTATTCATTTCTGTGTACTGTGTTTCAAAAGGATATATATATATATATATATATATCTATATGCACTTGTACCGCCATGATACAGATTGTAATTGTACTTAAAAAAAGATTATCTTCTTAAAGAAATTCATAGGAATCTCTTTGGATAATGATTGTAATTGTACTTCAAAAAAATGAATATCTTTTGAGAGAAATTCATAGGGATCTCTTTAGATAATTATGAGTTTTATTCTGATTGTACTGAATAACAATTAAATTTGTTTTATATTTTTTTAATTTTTTCCTTACTTTCTATTTTTATTTTATTATCTATTTTTGAATAATTAAGAATATCTTCTTAAAGAAATTTACAATAATCTCTTTAAATAATTATCAGTTTTATTCTGATTGTACTAGATAACAATTAAATTTGTTTTACATTATTTTTTAAATTTTCCCCACTTTCTGATAAAATAACTTAAATATTAAAATAACTTTCATGAGCTTTTTTCTTTTAAAAAACGTGTGATTTTTTGTATAATTAAGAATATCTTTTTTTAAAGAAATTTATCCTCTATTTTGTGTTTCCTTTAAAGTTTTAATTTGTTACACACGTAGGTACAATATAATCGGTTCATTTGATTAGATAATTTTTTTTACATTAGTTTTTCTTAATAGCACCAAATGATCTATCATAATTTCTCATGTGGTGTACCCCAATGCATTGTATGGCACCATTAACATACTGTATTACATGGTATTAAATCGGAACTAAGTGTGACTGTTAAATCAATTATATATTACTTTTATTGCATTTAATATATATTTAAAAGTACATGAATTTTCTTATTATTATTGTTATCTCCGTGCAACGCACGAGCGAGAATATTAGTAATAACAATGAAAAACAAAGAACTTGGTGCCCTTTTCACGTCCCGAGAACAAACAAGAGGATATTAGGCATTATTATTATTATAAAGATTAACTTTTTCATGTGTTCAAAAAAGTAAAATAAACCCCTTTCAAAAAAAAAAAAAGTAAAATAAACCAGTGCCAACATTTACAAAAATTAAAAAATAGATAATTATATTTCCACCATAATTATTTTTTTTGTTACACCACATTTATGTTGTTCACTAAAATAGCATTTATTAAAATGACAAAAAAACCTCTATAATAGATTTCTTTTATCTTTTTCATGTACACCACATCTAGATATCCGGCGTCGGACTCAAGTCAAAGTTAAAAAACGGTGGCCGTGCAACAATTGACGTTTGGAGCAACAAGCTGCCTTTTAGAAGGTCAATTACTCGCAAATCAGGATCCAAGGTGACTTAGGCAGCAACACGTTGGAATTGCAATTGAAGTTTCCATTAGCTAATTACTTTTTCCTATGAATTTTGCAAGGATAAAGCTTATTCGTAGTTAAGATTTAGCAGTTGCAGTGGAAAATATGAATTGGCGATGGCCACAGTGATCCGTTGAAAAAAGACAAAGATCGTTTGTTGGGAACGTAAAAAGAGCCTTTTCTATTTTCTTTGTAAATTTTTGAAGCCTTTTTCGAGACTGTTCTCTAAGAAGATAAAATTGAAAATGGAAAACACTTTAAAAACGCTAAACAGAAAGGGCGTAAAAGTTCTAAATCATGAATGACGTGGCAAGTTTTAATAGTGGGACAATTGTCAAGACATACAAATGCGACCATAGACCCGTTTATGAAATTAACAATTAGAGAATTATATTAATACCACAATTATTATTATTATTCTTTTTTTGTTTTAATTCACCACATTTTAATTGTAATCACGGTCCTTAAATTTGATTAATTTTTACAGTTAATGTGCAACTTTTTTTTTTTCTTTATCTTATTCTAAGTTTATATTAATTAGCACATTTTATCTTTAATGACAGTAAAAAAAATTTCAAAAGCGAATAGAGAGACTTATTTACGCGTCATCACACCTTAACATATGAAAATGTTCTAGTACAATATGTGTGTTACCTTATGACACCACACAGTCTATGTGGCGTGCATGTGGACACTCTATATGTACGCCACATGAACTGTGTGGTGCCATAAAGTACCACACATATGGCGCTAGAACACTACTCCCTTAACATAAGTAAGATAAAAATTAATCACAAAAACTCAATACTATATTTTTTTCCCCATTTTAACAGAATATTTTCGTGCTATTTTAGACTCTAGCCACCATTTTTTAAATTAACTTGAGTGGCCATTCGTGAGACTTTAATTTTAATATTGATCCGTTGCTGTATGTAACATACATATTGAAAAGTCAGGGATCATTGATCTAACTAACCCAAAATTGAATTATGCAAATACTGAGAGCTCAGCCAGGGAGAGATTCTTTTTATTTAAGAATAATTTTAAGTAGCAAAACTAAGCACCGGTCAATATATGTGACAGCATACCTTGCATGCACATATAACTCACTTGATTTAACTTATATAGATTTAATTTAATATCTTGTGAACTAATACTTAGTATCAATAGTGCTATACATCGTTAAAGCTTGTTAAATTCTCATTATTTCGTGCAATTCTCATATCAAGGTGTTCTTTATTGATAACTTTGAGAATTGTTGCCTTGAATGAACAAAACAATTTATCAACACCTCCGTTAATTATATCTTTTAAATCTACCATCGATGCTTCCCTCATTCGCTTTGTTGGAGGCAAAAGATGAAGAACGTTATGTTGAGTTTGTTGCCTCAAAACAAAGGTGTAAGGACTAAAATTGAAAAAGGAAAATTGCAATTGGTAATTTACTTGTGCAATCAAATCCTTGTAAGGCAAGAATTCTTGGAATCCACGTGCAGAATAAAGTCACCCAGGGAAATTAGGAGAATTAATGTTTTAATCATTATACTTGGAAGAAAAGTCAAAGTATTTGTGGCATGGTTGAAGGTGGTTTCTTGGACGTCTTGGTCGACTCCTTTTTTTCCTATAAATACATGTAGTTCTTCTTTTATTTTTTGTACAATAGTGACTTGAGTCTTTGAGAAAAAATTGACGAGTTTAGCATTTTATGAGTTTTTCTTGTAACTCTTTGAAGTTTGTTCAAAGAGTAGAAAATTAGGCGCTGTAAAATTTGGGTATTTTTCTTGTAATATTTGTGGAATGAGTTTTGGCGAGTGAAAATTCTGTATAGTTGTAGCGACTTTAATCATATAGTGGAAAACTTTGACAGTCCGTAAATTTGTGTTCGTTCTTTTATTTTTCCTTATCTATTAAATTTTTTAAACAACGGTTCTGCGGGCGTAATTAGGGAATTTACATTAATTCTCAATAGTGGTATCATAGCGTCAAGTCTTGTTTAAGGTGGAGTACAGGAAATATATGACAAAATATGAAGTGGGGAAATTTGATGGTAGAATCAATTTAGGCTTATGGTAAGTGCAAGTCAGGGATGTCTTGATTCAGTTTGGACTGCACAAGGCTTTGAAGGGAAAGCCAAAACCCGAGTTTCAACAAAGGAAAATCAGTTGTTATTGGAGATAACAGTGGAGCTGTCAAACCCGATATAAATGATGAAGGTTGGGAAGAGTTGGATTTGAAAGCAGCAAGTATGATATGTCTTCAGCTAGCCAAAAAGGTCCTTGCAAACGTGAATGGAATATCTTCAGCAAAAGAACTTTGGGAGAAACTTGAAGAATTATATCAGACAAAGAGCCTCTCAAATCGGTTATATATAAAAGAACAGTTTCATTCTTTGCGAATGGATGAAGGTACGAAAATTTCAGATCATCTTAGTATTCTCAATGACATCGTTTCTGAACTGGAATCCATTGGAGTTAAAGTTGAAGATGAGGATAAAGCATTAAGGCTCATCTTGTCTCTTTCAGTGTCTTATGAGTATATCAAACCTATTTTAATGTATAGAAAATAGACGGTGAATTTTACAGAAGTCACGAGTAAATTAATTTCTGAAGAAAGGAAGCTGAATGGTAGAAGTAATATTTCATTTGAAAACTCATTGAATCTAGTAGTAAACCAGAAGAGGAAGAACTCTGGGAAAAGAAAAGTAATTTGTTGGAATTGTGGAGCACCCGATCACGTTAAAAGAGATTATCCAAGAGATAGAGCAAGTGCGGCTACTTGCTCGAAGAATTCGGACAACTCAACTCTTTTTGTGGAGAATGACGTGATATGAAGTAAGTGAGTACATCCTCATAGCGTGTCGCTAGGTTCCATGGCAAAGGATGTGTGTTACTTCTAGCGATTATATTTATACACAGGTATTGGTTGACATCGATGCAAGGTGTGTGGTTGTAGTAATGCCGATGGCTGATGAGCTCTCTGGAAAGTCAAAAAGAGAGTTGCACTACAAATTTCAGAAGGTTTATTTTGATATTGAGACGATGAAATGCTTGAAATTTGTTATTCATTCTAAGTGGTTATACTCATGTGGTGGACTATGAGACTATCAAAGTGTCAAAGGCTTGCCTAGTAATTTTTAATTACTGTGTATAAGACTGAAAAATAGAAGATGGAGTTTCTGACTTGTTTTTCGGCAAAATGGAGATTGCTGAGTTTGTTGCCTCAAAACAAATGTGTAAGGACTAAAATTGAAAAAGGAAAATTGCAATTGGTAATTTATTTGTGCAATCAAATCGTTGTAAGGCAACAATTCTTGGAATTCACGTGTAGAATGAAGTCACCTAGGGAAATTAGGAGAATTAATGTTTTTTAATCATTAAGCTTGGAAGAAAAGTCAAAGTATTTGTTGCATAGTTGAAGGTGGTTTCTTAGACGTCTTGACCAACTCTTTTTTCCTATAAATACATGTGGTTCTTCTCTTATTCTTTGTACAAGAGTGACTTGAGTCTTCGAGAGAAAAAATTGACGAGCTTAACATTTTGTGAGTTTTTCTTGTAACTCTTTGACGTTTGTACAAGAGTAGAAAATTAAGTGCTGTAAAGCTTGGGTATTTTTCTTATAATACTTGTGGTTTGTGAGTTAGTGAGTGAAATACTATATGCTTACAGTGATTTGAATCATATAGTGAAAAGCTTGATAGTTCGTAAATTTGTCTTCATTATTTTATTTTTCCTTGTCTCATTAAATTTCTTAAACAACGGTCCTGCGGGTGTAATCAGAGAATTTATATTAATTCCCAACACATTCTTCCCATCTACGAAAGACTTGAACCTAGAAAATGGGAAATATATATGTGTTTCGAAAAAGTCGTGCAGAAATTTTCCAATATCACAAGTAGTATAGGAGATGAATTTTTAAATATCAAAAGAATAATATATATATATATATATATATATATATATATATAATGAAAATACCTTTGTTGTAGCTCGTTAGCATTGGTGATAGTTGGAGTAATTACTATGGTACTTATTGGTGTGGTTGACTGGGAAAATTCATCTATAGTTTTTCTTAAAAATAGTTAATCTCGTTTCAAAATTATATTTATTGAAAATACACTTAAGCTTATAATACCTTGATAAACACCACTGGCAGATTCAAAGTGGGGGTACTGAGAGAAGTGGCCCCCACAGCAAAAAAAATTCTGAAGTATATTAAATTGTAAATATTGAATTTCCCCACTTGGCCCTATACTTCTTCTTTTATTTGAAGTAATATAAGATAGAAGGGAAAGTTATAAATTCATTTTACTAATCTTTGACTCATTTTTTACCCATTTTTGAAGACTGAAGCAGTGAAGCAGAACGATGGGCTCAAGAAAACCCCAATCCTCAAATCTTAAATACACAATCCACCGCCTGAATCAACAAGATCACAATGGTTCTTCTGGAATTTCTTGACAAGATCAAAGTAGTTAACATGGATTTTCAAGTTTTTTACTTCAGATAACAAGTTTTGATCAATTTTAGGTGATTTTCCTTTTTCTTCTTCTCTATTTTAATAATCGATCGGCTGAAAGGGATGTGTTTCTGGGTGTGCTAAATTTTGGGTTGTTTGTAAATGTTTAAATGATGTTTGATTGATTGTTGTTTTAGGTTTTGTGTTTATAGATCGGAAGTTCATTTTAGAAATTAGAAGAAAGAATCAGTGTTTACTGTTGAAAGAGCATTTTAAGCACTGGTTAAGAGTCAGCTACGCAATCAAATGGGTGATCAATGGCTGAATGATTGTTTGGTTACTTACATTGAAAAGGAAACTTTTGACATTATTGATAATAAAAAATCATACATTAGTTTCAGAATATAAAGACTATGTGGGAACAACTATGATACAGAAGTTGTTGGATGTTTTTGTAAACTTCTGATGGAATTTTTGTTAAATTCAAACTGGTACAATGATCTTTGATGACTGATGTAATATCTTAATATGAAGATTAGGCTAGAGCAATTATGATGTAGAAGTTGTTGGATGGTTTTGTAAACTTCAAAATATTACAATGATCTTTGATGTAATATATTTTACGGTTATACATGACTTTCTTTTTGAGTGTTAATTATCGATAGTTGCCTATGTTAACTTTCATTTTATCGTGATTACTTGGCCCATATTACGACCAAAGTCTAGATCTGTCACTGATAAATGCCACCCTTCATGTTTGACAACGCCACCACTAGATTGTTAGACACGTTAACAAGTATTTCTCCTTCATTGTCCGCCAAATCACCCCATAAAGTTACCTTTATTGTCTTCGATCTGAAAAAAGTTCATACGTTAAAATATAGTGGTAAAATAATAAAAACAGATAAAATTCAAACCAAAATAAAGTAAGTATTGGATTTACCTTTTGTTCATACACATTATTTCCCTCTTATTTGTTTTACGTCCATTTTTAGCAATCTTGACACATGAAGACAGCCTTACAGTGATGACAATGCCTATAATGTCTATATGAAAAATTAAAATTGATTAGAATAGAGAAAGATTAATCATAGTATAAAAGATAATATGAATAATGTACAATCACCTATTCTATTAGCATTCTTTGATTCTTCCATTAAAGCTCCAAATTCAATGAAATTGTCCATATTATCTTTATGGAATGAAGGGAGTAATAATAATCTAATTTGAATTTTGAATTTTGGGACATATGGCTTAGTTTTATTGATTAAATTTTGTTAAAAAAAATGAAAAGTTATATCTAATATGATAAGTCTGTGGGGGTATCAATTACAATATTTGATACGTGTTGTAAGAAGTACAATTATTAGTACATGTGGAGTGGATCAAATTATAGTCATGATAATAATAATTCTATTATGAAAATTTAAAAATTTATCAAGCCAATACCGAAGACATATTTTTCACCAAAAAAAGTTTTACACATTTCAATAATCTTTCTTTACATTTCTACCACATATTCTCTATAATTTTCTAGGGAAACATATAGAACTCTGAATTTGGAGCCAAACTTCTAATCACATGACGTCAACTCACCTGTATCAGCTAAGTTGGTATCATGTGATTAGAAGTCTGGCTCCAAATTCAGAGCCATATCTGTTACAATAGCTAGACACCATATTCTCTTATCTCCTTTATATAAATCTCTAAAACGCAAGCCCTAACTAACTAATGGAGTATTTTTTTTATTGTTTCTTTCAAAAGAAAGAAAAAGACTAATGGAGTATTATTGATACTTGGTAAATATAAGGGTTATTTTCACTAAAAACAATCTCCCAAATTTTCAACTTTGACATAATTTTATCCATATTTTTTGTGTTTCTTCCCATTTTGTTATCAATCTTCCAATTTCGGCACAATTTTGTCTCATTCTTTGTTTTCTGTTTCTCTATTTTACTCATAATATTTCATAAATTCACCCATTTTGTCATTCCAACAAATTGTCTATTAAAACGGTTGGTTAATAAGGGGTAAAATGAAAATAGAATTTAGGTAATTTCACTATGCTTCCTTCACCTTTCAAATTTGACACAATTTTGTCATCTTTTTTCCCTATATGTTCACGCATTACGTTCTCAATGTCATGGTATATACCTGTATTCACTCGAACTTGTTCAGATAAAAAACTTCATAACCATAAGATTTTACCCACCCTATATACCCTTTTTACCGCATAATACCCCGTTTTATTATGTCCAACCCATAACACATGTTGAAATTTTAGTCTAGTAAATAAAAGTATATAATCATTAAAAAATTAGTATGATTTTAAGTAAATAAAAGATAGAAACTCGGTATATTAAAAGTTATGTTTAAAATTCATTATTAATTTTTTATCTTATATATTCGAACAAATTTCCTACAAAAATAGGAATGTATAAAACTAATTATTAAAATTTGTATAATTGAAAATTAGGAAAATTGATAAGATAATGAGTTGAATTCAGTGTTAGATTCTTCATTTCTATGAATTTTTTATTGTTTTGAGTTTGTGTAATTATACGTGCGAAATTAATAAAAGATTTGAAGAATATTTTTGTAGATAAACATACACACTTATGTACCCGTTTACTATTTTATTATTTAATTTATGTATTGGTAAAATTCTCTAGAATCCCTTTAACAACCAGAAATAAACGAAATATTCTAGCAACAAGTTTAGGATAATTTTTTATAAAATATCTTCTATAGAGAATTCTAGATGATCAATTGTAATCGTTAGATCAAATTGATCTTAACCATCCATTATAAAGAGGTGGAACTATAAACAAGAAATTGGTAACTCATTTGGTATTATCTATATGATAGCACATATAAAATTGAACTCCGTTTTTGTTGACACAACGCTTATATTATCTACTTGGGCTAAAATTTCAATTAATTTAATATTTTTTTGTATAAACTCAAGGCTCAACTTAAATTTATTATATCATGATTTTGAGCTCATATATGGTATATGTTAAAATTTATGCTTACCTTTATTATTTGCAAAACATGTGCAAAGCACATGCATATTACTAGTTGTTTCAAATGGCACAAAGCAAGATATATTTTTCATACAATAATTAATTCATCTTATTTATTTTGTTCCTGTAATGATCTACTGCCTTACTATTAAGTGTTTTTATCTGAACTCCGTTCCACTAGTTATTTTATTCCTGCATCATTATTAATTTAAAAAGATATTAAAATAACTAGTAGTGATATAAGTGATTTGTGTGGAGAAAAAGAGAGAGAAAAGTGAAAAAGATGAGAGAGATAAAAAGAAATTTAAAAATAATGGTAAAATATTAGTGAAAGAGGTGAAAATGAATATGTATTTTGAGACCTTCCACCAGACACGAAGAGATAAAATTAAGGAAAAAATAGTGTAAATAATAAGAGTGATTAAAAGAAAATAGGTAAAATTATGGACGGCTCTGTCCTATAGTTGCTTGGTCGACAAGTTGAATATACCATAATAAATTGGAGAAGTCACTCCACAGGTGATTTTCATCGGATCAAATCATCCAAACGCAAGTTTTTACTAGTTGAATATACAATAATAAATTGGAGAAGTCACTCCGCAGACGATCTTCATCTAATCTTCATCTAAACGCAAGATTTTTACAAGTTGAATACACCATAATAAATTGGAGAAGTCACTCCGTAGGAGATCCAAGTTACTTAGCTTATAAATATAGGTGTTTTTCGTCTTCTTTGATGTACAAGAATGACGTAAGTTTTTTAGAGAAAAATTAGAGAGTCCAGCATCTCATAAGTTTTTCCTTGTAACTAAAGTTGCTAAAATCGTATTTTTAGATCGCATCGGCCAAGGGTTTTGAAATTCAAATCGGTAAAACGAATCATAAATAGTTAGAATCTACTAAAAATTGATTTAAAATTACAGAAAAATATGAGAAAAGAGATCGGAAGATTTAATAAGAAATTAATTAATAAGAAGCATATGTATAATGTTAATAAACAAGTAAGAAACTAATTTATAATATCCGATCTATTCATAATTACAGTGTGGATTTAATTTTGTAATAATTATAATATACTTACTAATTTTTTCAAATAAAGATAATGTGCAATTAGGTTAAAGATAATAAAAATTAATAATCAACAATAATAATAAAACAAGAAAATGGAAAGGAGGAAATTCGTGGTACACATAGTAATTAAATATTAATAAAATATATTTGGCAAAAAAGTAAGAAAGAAACATTTCATTGATTCAGTCCAAAGTAAAAAGGTAATCATTGGAAACAGAAAAGTCTTGGAAAGTCTCTTTCTTCCCACTTCGTTATTCTTCTTCTTCTCTGCAACGACCTTCGTTCTTCACTTCTTCTTTTTCTTCTCTGCAACAAGGTTTTTCCCTTTCCAAAATCTCAATTCTCATTCTTTCTTCTTCTTTATTGCAAATCGTCTACCATCATTGTAGCTGTCGTGCTTCAGCCGTCCAAAACACAGACTGAGGTTCATCCACCGTTCACTGACAAGGCCGCTATTTACCCGAGGAAATCGCACAATCGCAGAAAATCGTGATTTTCACGATTTTGAACGATTCCTCTATGATTCAACTGTGATTCTACGGAAGTCTGATTTTTCAAGCGATTTGGATCGGTTTTATAGATTTGGATCATAAAAACGTGTGATTTTATGATCCAAATCGCGATTTTAACAACCTTCTTTGTAACTCTTGAGGGTTGTTCAAATGGTAGAAAATTATGTGTGGTAAAGTTCAGGTATTTTTCTTGTAATACTTAGGGGTTGTGGGTTAGTAAGTAAAATTCTATATAATTGTAGCGACTTTAATCATATAATGAAAAGTTTTCATAGTCTGTAAATTTATCTTCGTTCTTTGATTTTTCTTATTATCTTGTTAAATTCCTTGAACAAACGGTCCGGGGGCGTAATTGGAGAATTTGCCTTAATTCTCAACAGTAGTATTAAAGCGTCGGGTTTTGTTTAAGGTGGAGCATACGAAAGATATGACAAAATACGAAGTGGAGAAATCTGATGGCATAATCAGTTTTGGCTTGTGCAAAGTAGAAGTCAGGGATGTTTTGATTCAGTTTGGACTACACAAGGCTTTGAAGGGAAAGCCAAATCTGAGTGCTAATAAAGGAAAATCAGTTGTTATCGGAGATGATGGTAAAGCTGTCAAGCCCAATATGAATGATGAAGATTATGAAGAGTTGGATTTGAAAGCGGAAAATATGATACGTCTTTATCTGGCTAAAAACATCTTTGCAAATGTTAATAGAATATCTTCAGTGAAGGAGATTTAGGAGAAACTTGAAGAATCGTATCAAACAAAGTCTTTCAAATCTATTGTATCTAAAAGAACAGTTTCATTCTTTGCAAATGGATGAATGTATGAAAATTTCAAATCATCTTTGCGTTCTCAATAGCATCATTTCTGAATTGGAGTCCATTGGAGTTAAAGTTGAATAGAGGATAAGACATCAAAGCTCATCTGGTTACCCGGCGCCTTATGAGTACATCAAACCTTTTTTGATGTATGGAGAAGATACGGTGAATTTTCTAAAAGTCACGAGTAAATTAATCTCTAAAAATATAAGGTTAAGTGGTGAAAGTAATATTTTATCTGAAAACTCATTGAATCTAACTCCGAGAAAAGGAAAGTATTTTGTTGGAATTGTGGAGCGCCTAGTCACCTCATTAGAGATTGCTCAAGGAATAGAGTAAGTTCGGCTACTGGCTCAAAGAATTCAAACAACTTGACTCTCTATGTGGAGAGTGATGTGCTATGAAGTACGTGGGTACGTCCTCATGGCATGTGCCTAATGTCATGGTAAATGATGTGTGTTACTTCTAACGGTTGTATTTACACACCGGCGTTAGTTGGTAGTGACGCAGAGTGTGTGATTGTAACAATGCCGCTGACTGATGAGCTCTCTAGAAAGGCAACAAGAGAGTTACACCACCAATAAATATCAGTAAGTTTATTTCGACATTGAGTTAGTGAAATGCTTAGAATTTATTATTAATTCTAAGTGGTTATACTCTTGTAGTGGAGTATGTGACTATCAGAGTGCAACTGTTTTTCTTCAAGTAAAGGATTGAAGAAGAGACGAAGAATTTTGTTTATTTTGGTAAGGTAGAGATTGCTGGATATGTTGCAAAAAATAATCCGAAATTAAAAAGGAAAAAAAATAATTCTTAGAGGAAAAAGGAATTCAAATTGTAGAAGAAATTTTCTTGTCTTTTAAGTTATTCAACCTATAAATATATGTGTTTTTCGTCTTCTTTGATGTACAAGAGTGAGGTAAGTCTTTGAAAGAAAATTTGTACAAGAGTGAGCGGCGCAAGTCTTTGAAAGAAAAATTGTTAAGCCTAACCTCTTGTGAGTTTTTCTTATAACTCTTTGAGTGTTGTTCAAAAAGTAAAAATAAAAAATTAAGATGTCGTAAAACTTATGTATTTTTCTTATAATACTCGAGGTTGAGTTGGTGAGTGAAATTTTATATAGTTGGACTGACTTTAATAATATAGTAAAAAGCTTGTGTTCATTTTTTTATTTTTCTTGTTACCTTTTAAATCCCTTCAACAACAGTGGAGCAGGCGTGATCGAGGAATTTAGCTTAATTCAATTTTCATCGGATCAAATCATGGCCACAGAGAGTGAAGATGCCGTCCGCCGTAAGACGGCGATAGCTGAGTACCGGAAGAAGCTCCTCAGCCACAAAGAACTCGAGTCTCGAGTTCGTACTGGTATGCCTCTTAAACCCTAGATCGGTTCTAGTTTTTTATGTTTCCGCAATTTCTTCTATCAATAAATCACCGTATAACTAATTTTATGTTTGTTTTGCATTTAGATAGTTGTAATTGGGTTCAAGTTGAACGTTTTCATGCGTATTCGATTTATTTTATAGCAGTTGGAATTTAGGTATGCGTTTTTATGAGTGGTTCACAAATGCACAGGGTGCGATGGCCGCGTGCCTCGTGCTCACTGTTTGTTGTTAGGTTCAGCTGGATTAGCACCATCTGGTTAATGTTCAACTTCACTATAGCCCGTTCTTTTTGTTAAAATGCTTTTATACTGTCGACAGTCATCTAAACGAACTTGATGGTATCCTCTTAATTCACCAAGTCATGAATGTTGTGGATAAACAAGAGAAGGGAACTAAGGGATGTGAAATCACAGTGGGTATTGGGGCCAAGATAATATCTTTGTTGCCTGAGCTTCCCCTTCTTGTCATACCTACCTAAGTAATTGGGAAAGGGGCTACCTTGTTATCTTATGTAGTGTTTGATTCGCATTTTAATGAGATAGACTGAGTGGTGAAGATTCGAAATTTGCTTAAAATTTTGGTTGTAATTGGTAAGTCTATAAGTGGTTGTGATTGGTAAATCTGTAATTGATGATTGCATAGTCCAAAGTGAAGTGAGGGGTACGTGAAGGACAGGTTTAGGTCCTTATTGAGTTCCTGTCCTCTGGATCTTGAGTCTATTGTTAACGTCGTAGCTTGAGTAGCTGCTGTGTTTCCTACAGACAAAGGAAGCTGGAGAGTCAAGAAAAAGCATTAAGGAATGTAATATTAAACTGAATAAACAATTACCATTTATCTTTTGTTTCGCCCATTCAGTATTTCACCGTAAACTATATCTGAACACAATAATAGAGTGAATGGTCCTGCTTCCAACTGTCCTGTTTTACACCCTATTGTTGGGAAAGCTGCTCCATACTTTATAGCAGAAGGAAGAATTCGCACTCATCTAGATGAAAAAAGTGTCCTAACCTTCATAAAGAAATCTAATGTAGCCATATCTAAAATCAAACGGCCTTTTTTGACTCAATTTGTGAAAGTTTTCAGTACAGATATGTTTGTGTATCCACATGTGTATCTAAAACCTGGCCCTAAAGGATCTCGAAAGAGGATCTTATCTTGTTGCTACAATACTCCTCGCCTTTGCAAGTAAATATTACAGCTCTTGTGACCCTTCTTCAGAACTTGTTCAGTTTCTTCCCCTTCATTTTCGCTTCATGTTCAAACATCTTACTGAAGCTGAAGTTAACTCTTTTTAGTTGTTGTGTATTTTGGGACATTGATTTCAATTGATGCATGCCTGTGGTAGAGAATAGTTATCTGAAAATCTTCGTAGTTTTCTTTTAATGTGGTTTTGACTTGTGACTATCGAAATCGTAGACACTCATTAACAGCATTTCTGGAGTAGCTTAGTACACAATTTAAGTGGGTGTTAGTTGGGAGTCCCTTTGAATACGTGCTAAAGCCTAAAAGTGATGCTTGACTAGGTTAAATTACAACTTTGGCAATATGTCTAATCCTTAAGGACTGTAGGAAACACCAGCAGTAGATTTGAGAAACATGTTTGTAATTGATTGTAATTTTTGACTTATGGACTACTATTGTCTATAGAAATATCCTAGTACAGTTAGTCATCTTCATGTATCTCTATGCTCAAATGATATGCAATGTGGATTAGTTTTTCTTCTGTAAGTCTCATGTGAGAGATATTCATTTATGAAATTAAGCATCCATACACAACTCTTGACGATAATAAACTGACCAGTAACTTCTATACATCAGTTTGCACCTGTTGAGCTGTGTGCATTCATGTTACATAAAAGATTATGTTAAAACATTTTAATGGACCAATATATCTTCATCTAAAAATCTTATGCATTAATTCTCTTCTTATCAGCACATATTGTATAGGCTTTTATTTGCTTTACGTGGAAACAGCCTATTCTGTGCTCATTGTTGTATTTTATCTCTGACTTTTAACTTTTCTCGACTCTGCTATTATCTTTTCATTGTTGCATTCTGTACCCTCTGTACCTTGATGGACCTGGATTTGAATTATGTTTTCACCACTTGGCTATATGTGGTGAACATTGTCTTCATCTTGTAATCTGTTGATAACACATAGATATTTGAGTCAATGAAACTATATAATCTGTGCAGTTAGGGAGAATCTACGATCTACAAAGAAGGAATATGCTAAAACAGAAGATGATTTGAAGTCACTACAGAGTGTTGGACAGATAATTGGAGAAGTTCTCAGGCCTCTTGACAATGAACGCTGTAAGGATTTTTCATCTTCTTTTGCTTGCTTCTGGTATCTTCATATATTATATTTCATTTGAAACGTTGATTCTACAAAAATTTGGTCCCCTGCGATCCTTAACCCTCTCTTCCGAAGCCATATGGGCAGGGGAATCCTGGAATTATAATTATGTCATTGCAAGTTCTTGTAGTCTATTTATTGACCTGAAACTTATTCAGGAGGTATTTCTTGTAGAATCTTAATTTGATTTTAAAAAAATTCCACCGGTTGCTAAGATAGTAACATTTTATATGACAGACCCTTCCCCGCAGTTCTCTATTTCAATGAGCTAGTATTTCAGAATGTCAATTCAAGTACATAATTATTTTATATGCCTGTCATTTCAGTGATTGTCAAAGCCAGCAGTGGCCCGAGATATGTGGTTGGGTGCCGGAGTAAAGTGGACAAGGAGAAACTGACGGCAGGCACTAGGGTTGTACTTGATATGACTACTCTCACAATTATGCGAGCACTTCCTCGTGAGGTGACAATTTCTTCTGTCATATGTTGATGCTGAGTTTCTGTTGTCAGATGTTGGTGTGACTTTAACTTATGTTTTAATGTCTGCTGCAGGTTGATCCAGTTGTATACAATATGCTTCATGAAGATCCTGGGAATGTAAGCTATTCTGCTGTAGGTGGTCTTTCAGATCAGATTCGAGAACTAAGAGAATCTATTGAACTACCTCTGATGAATCCTGAACTCTTCTTGAGAGTGGGTATTAAACCGCCCAAGGTATTTACCATGCTTTGGTAGCAATTGGTTGTTCTAAGTGTTATCTATGTTTTCTACTGTAACCAATTCAGTGTTCATTTGTTTCAGGGTGTTCTTCTTTACGGGCCTCCTGGAACTGGCAAGACATTATTAGCAAGAGCAATTGCTAGTAATATAGATGCCAATTTCTTGAAGGTATAAAGATAATGTTACCTCTGACAGTTATTCATCTACAATCGTTCATTTCTTCAAATGTACTTCTGTCAATGCTTCACAGATTCTGATGAATCGGAATTCTGCAGGTTGTATCGAGTGCTATTATTGACAAATATATCGGTGAGAGTGCAAGATTGATCAGAGAGATGTTTGGTTATGCCCGTGATCACCAAGTAAGGATTGACACAATCTGATTATTTGTGTGTGTGTGTGTGTGTGTCAAAGAAATTATTTTATTGATTTATAATCTTTTGGTGAAGCCATGTATCATCTTTATGGATGAGATCGATGCCATTGGTGGGCGTCGTTTCAGTGAAGGAACAAGTGCTGACCGTGAAATTCAAAGGACACTCATGGAGTTGCTTAACCAGCTTGATGGGTTTGACCAGCTTGGAAAGGTTTCTGTTTGTTTCTTGTAGTGAATGTTTGAAACGTGTCATTGCTTAACAGATAGGAGGGAAACTATATGCACAATGTGCATGTTCTCAGACACTGGTATATATTTTGCCTTATATCTCCAGGTAAAGATGATTATGGCTACAAACAGACCTGATGTCTTAGACCCAGCACT
>CAVNYN010239936.1:0-15026 GCA_963692815.1 Nyctanthes arbor-tristis | reverse complement strand
TGGGGGGAGGGGGTTCATATCAATGTCTAAGTTTGCTGTTCAATCAATTCTGCAGATCTTTCCTGGACACACAATATACTTTCCACCTTTCAAAACTTAGGCTGAAGTTAAGATCTAGTATCTCGACTATCATATATCAGAAGGTAAATCTTCTCTGTCCCTATTGCTTCTGTAAGGGAGGTTCGTGGCACCTAGACTTTTGTCAGTTGGTTCGCTTATAAGTTTCGTAGTTAATGCATAGTTAGTTCAGTTTTGCAAAAATCTATTATAGTAACACCAGAAGGTTGCTTGGGGGAGGTTCATAAAGTTGAGCTTGATTTTTTCGGGACTCTTTCACATATTTAAATGACGATCTGCCATATGCATTTTAAAAAAAAAAAAAAAAAAAAACAACTAAGACTGACCATGTATGTATTTTTTCAGTGTCTTTATGTTAGCTTGGCAGAGAGATCAGCATTTTCAGAAGGAGAAATTCAAACATTCATGTCTGTTGATGCTGATCGAATAGTAAACTTATGCAACAGTGTTCATGATATTTGGAGGTTATAATTCTTACCTCTAACCCTTTTGGAATATATTCATGCATTCTCCTTTCTGCTTCCAATTTGAAACCGTGTTTTTGTAAAATATCCATAATCTGCTCTCAGAAGTTGCCAAATGCTTTTCCACATCTCTTCTGTGCATCGATAACAGTAGCAAAGAGTAATTATGGCAACTTTTTATATTTATTTAAATCTTGACTTTTTGTGATAATTGTGTAACTGCCTCAGCTTGCCTTTGCAAATAGGAATTGCTCTTTATCTACTCTATAAACAAGTTGAGTTCGCCTTTTTATCAGGGATAGCAATAATTATTCTTCTAATACCAGGTATGTTGACGAACTCTTAAATTCTATTTAGACGTATGCATTCTGTCTCCAGCCAACAGCTATATCAAAATAACTCCATTTGCATTTTTCTGTTTAAAATTCATCCAGTAACCATTTTAAAAGCATGTTTCTGGCATGTATTGGTGTATCAAAGTTATATGTCGATGCTAGCAACAAGTATAATTGAAGTCACCTTTTCTTTTTATCATAAGCCCTTGTTTGATACTCTTTAACAAAACACATTATAATCCCACTTACCACTGATTTGACTATTGATTTGACAACTATTCATTTATAACCACAAATTTCAAACTTCTATTAAATCTACACCTCTCATTTCACCTCTTTATAATTTCTCTTTATAAATCAATTACCATAAATTGAATCAAACATCCCCTAAATTTCCTTCACTGCTCAATTGTTTTCTCTCCTTTAGTAGCTTATATAACCATATTAAATTACACCACTAACTCTTGGAGGTTTTTTTTCCCTTTTAACCAATGATTTTATTCAAATATAGCTTACCTGCTTGTTAAAATCATCATTGATTTAACAAAAATAATAACATCCTGACAATGCCGAAAAGCTCTATACCCATCATATCAACAAATATTAATCATAAGGTAGTATTCTTTTCCCGTCACTCCTGAACAAATATATTTTAAAATGTCTTTCTAGTTTTTGAGCGGCTAATATTGTAACTTGTTACTGTCATATGTGCCTTTTGCGTTCAACACTTTCGCACCAAGTTCAATATTGGGTTCCATTATAGTTAGAGCGCTAATTCTCACAGATGTCAACCATTCCATTGACAGTGAACAAATGGATTGCTAATATGATTGCAAATGCAACAAAAAGTATGATGGAGCAAAAGGACGAAAGGTGCATTGGAGTTTCATGAACTACCTTTTTATGCATATAGCTTTGCAGGATTAATTTATCCTCCCTGGCATGCCTTCACCATTTTCTCATAACAGATTGCACTGAAGGATTGAAACTATTTCATCATTTAACATTAGTCTCTCTCTCTCTCTCTCTCTCTCTGTGTGAGTGACTGAGTGTGAGTGTGTGTGTGACAGAGAGAGAGTGTGTGTGTGTGACTGTGAAATAGAAACCAAAAGAAAGCCTACTCCAAACTTCATATAGAAAGGAGAGCAAAAATGGCATTAGCCATGAGTCAAGTTAGAATTTAAAGCGCATCATATAGTAAGTTACAAAAATTTTACCACTGTGCATTATTTGGAAAAGCGAGTTCAATTTAAAAGCATTATGTAAGCTAAATAAGCATTAAAACAATGTACTTCTCTTTTACAGGACAGTCCATCAGCCAAATATGCATTGTAATGAATTTTTTTTATAATGCTACACGTGTTCACACCAATTGTATATGGTCTTTAATGTCATAGATCTGAATGCATATGCCATTTTGCAGGATTAGAAAAACAGCAGAACTTTTGACTTACATCCGCACTTTAAAAATGTATGCCTGGGAGCTTCTTTTTGCTAAATGGTTGATGAAAACAAGATCCTTGGAAGTTGCATATTTATCAGTAAGAAAAATTATTGTTTATTTGTGTTATATTTATATAATGACCAAAACTAGGATCTCAGAAATCATGCCGCAAAACTGACATATTTCCACTTTACTGTTAGACTAGGAAGTATTTGGATGCCTGGTGTGTTTTCTTTTGGGCAACAACACCCACTCTTTTCTCTCTGTTTACGTTTGGACTCTATACGCTGTTGGGTCATAAGCTTGATGCAGCAACGGTATATCAGTATCTTTGCCCTTCTTTCCTTGAGAATAAATGGTTTTGCAGATATTTTTCTTTCACAATTTTATCGAGAAGATCTTACTATTTTCATTTTATTTCAACATTAAAATTCAGGTTTTCACTTGCCTTGCTCTATTCAATAATTTGATCTCCCCACTGAATTCATTACCGTGGGTCATTAATGGTTTGATTGACGTAAGTTTCCATTAGCTTTAATTTTAGAATTTTGTTCTTTGAAACATGAAGATTACTGAGCAGCTTTGTAATCACTTCCAGGCTGCCATATCAACTAGACGGTTGAGCAAGTACCTCTTGTGTTGTGAAATTGAAACTGGACCCAATTATTCATGCCTATCATGTCCAGATGAACAGTTTGATTCTCAAGATACTACTGTTTTTGTCAGTGATGCGTCTTCTATTTGGTCAAGCAGTGACGAGAAGGAATTTGATATGGTCTTGAAACACATCAATCTTGGTGTTCCCAAGGGCTTTCTTGTTGCGGTAATTGGAGAGGTAAATTTCTTGAAAGGTTTCCTATGTTGTTGAGTTCTTATCCACATAGAACTGCACTTCACTTTTGGGATTCGGAAAGTATGCAAGGTGGTGTTCGTATGAACCTTCTTAGGTATATCCTCTTATATTTGCTTATGTCATTGTTACATGAAGTCACACATCCTATAAGTTTATCTTTGGTTGCTGCTGATGCGGCAAATTAAGTTTTCAAAACTAATTAATGTTATTGAACTCCCAAAATTTTCTACTATTGGCATTACCTAAATCATGGATATGTGAATTGAACTCTTCTGGTAAGACAATTTCTCATTTTCTCTCTGATCTAAACTTTAACATCTAGCACTATAACATCCAGTATGATATAATCCTTTTTATTGCAGGTTGGATCGGGTAAATCCTCTCTCTTAAACATGATTCTTAGAGAAATGAGACTCATTAGTGGGTCAATATACTTAAGTGGAACCACAGCATATGTGCCACAGGTTAATTAACTTGAACTAGTAGCAGCTTCATGAATGCTTTTGAAACAATTTTTTATGCTCTCCTTCCACTTTAGGTCCCCTGGATTATGTCGGGAACAATCCGTGACAATGTTTTGTTTGGCAAGGACTATGATCACAGAAGGTATTATCATAGGAAACTTTGATGAAGGCACAAGTCAGAAGTACTCGTTAGTGCTAGTTTTAAGCAAGTAATATATTCATAGCCACCAATATTTCGAGGTTTTAGAGCTTTCTTGAAAAGAAAAGGAATTTACACAAATTGCTCTCTGGGCAGATACTCAGAAGTATTACAGGCATGCGCTCTGGATCTTGATATTTCCCTGATGATGGGAGGTGACATGGCTTGTATTGGGGAGAAAGGAGTTAACTTATCTGGAGGACAAAGAGCTCGTCTTGCACTTGCTAGGTAATAATTTTCTTTTTTTCCGGCATGACAAGAACGATTAAGTTGCTGAGAACATTGTCATCTTCTTTTAATTCCTCTCTCTTGTCATGGGGACGAATAGAGCTATCTACCTGAACTCAGACATATACTTGCTGGATGATGTTCTAAGTGCCGTTGATGCACATGTTGCTTTCTCAATTCTACAAAATGCCATCCTTGGTACTCTTTTGAACCAGAAGACACGCATCCTTTGCACCCATAACATTCAGGTTCAACACCTTCGCTCTCTCCCATGATTATGCTAATAATACCTACTGAAAAATTCAATTCCATTTATATTTCTATAATGAACATGCCATGAGACATTTTTAGCAACTGATTTATTTAATTGGTTTCTGTCTCTATATTTTCGGATGACGTGATTATTTTGATACTTAGTGTCTATAAGCACCCATGTGAAAACTCATTTTGGGAGTATATCCTTTCCTAGCAGGCAATATCCTTGGCTGATATGGTTATTGTGATGGATAAAGGATGTGTCAAGTGCGTGGGAAGACCATCCGACTCTTCTGTTGCTTCCTATGCATCATTTTTATCGGTAAATGACTTTAATACGTTTCCTGAGGAACGCAAGAAAGAAATGATATCAAATGTTTATGCCAACATCCGAGATAAAGAACTAGATGTTGACCGTATAAGCTCTTCCAGCCAAGCCCAAGACATTGTTGAGGTTGAGACAAGAAAAGACGGAAGAGTCGAACCGACAGTGTACAAGTGAGAGTTTTATTGCTGGTTCACTTCATAAGCAAAAGTCCATGAACTTCTTCCATTTCACCATTTGCTAATATGATATCTACAGAAATTATGCTGCATTTTCGGGCTGGTTAGTTACAATCGTGACATGTATCTCTGCAATTCTAATGCAAGCATCTCGTAATGGAAATGATCTGTGGCTATCATTTTGGGTTGATACAACAGGAAGCAACCAGAGCAAATACTCAACTACATTTTATCTGGTTAGCAATCTCCTTAAAAGGCATAAGCCCCTGATCGAAATTTTTCTTACCAGTTATAAGATGAAATGAATTGTATGTTAATGGAGTGTACAATATCAAGATTTCGTGTTTTGCAACCATGAATAGAGATGCGTCTTATTTTAAATTTTTCTTGTATTATTCTCATGATTGTAAACGATTCTTCTGAGTTCATAAATGTATATAAGGAACATATTTTGATAGAATTGTAGCATGCTTGAATCCATTTAGTTAACTTATTACCTGCAGTGCAGGTCATACTATGTGTTTTTTGTCTGGTGAACTCCTCTTTCACCTTGGTGAGGGCATTTGCATTTGCATTTGGTGGTCTACGAGCTGCTATACGGGTGCACGACCACTTACTGCAGATTCTTATCAGTGCGCCTGTTAGTTTCTTCGACCAGACCCCAAGTGGGAGGATTCTAAACAGGTAGAATCACCTTCCCCCAAATGATTAACAATTTTCTCACTTTTCCACTTTAATACTAACTGATTATATAGATTCTCTTCAGATCTTTATACGATTGACGATTCTCTTCCTTTTATACTCAACATTCTCCTGGCAAATTTTGTTGGACTCCTGGGAATTGCTGTAATTTTGTCATATGTTCAGGTACTGGAAGTCAGCTTCTCTGTTTTTCTACATTCATTTAAGCATTTATATTTACTTTTTGCTCATGTGGAACAATGTCCCTAAAATTACTTTTGTATGTGCAGATCATATTTTTGCTTCTTTTACTGCCTTTTTGGTACATGTACAGAAAATTGCAGGTTTGTAATACCTCTCTTATTTAATTTGCTGAGCTAAGGTTCATATTTTCCTTGATATAACTTGTGCCCAAGAGTTTTGATACTAAGCTGCAAAGACCCACATGATTTAATGGCATGCAAGTGGGTTTCCCACACCCTTGGTTAAGGGTCCAACTCCCCTCACATTCCCCTTGTAATGCTTTAAAAAATAATAATATTGAATCTTTCAACAACTTGTTCTTTTATTGTAATCATTATTCCGCTCTGATATTATTCTAGGAAAAGGACTTCAGAGTTACTAACATACATTCTTCAGTTCTACTACAGATCAACCTCTCGGGAATTGCGGAGACTCGATAGTGTTTCTCGTTCACCTATTTATGCATCATTTACAGAGACATTAGATGGTTCACCAACTATTAGAGCTTTCAAGTCTCTGGTAAGGCTTTCAATTTAGATAATTTATTTCATTCTTCGTTATTTTAGTCCATCAAAAGAATGACTTTTTTATTTTTTTTATTTTTTATTTTTTGGGTTTAAATTAAAAATGCTTGGTAAATTGAATGAAGTATTTCTTGGAAATTATTTGGTTTCTTCCTTTCGGTTTTCTTGTTTGTTTTGTGAAATAATATATCATTAAGATTGTAATCGATATTTAATAAAGCTAAGATTCAAATATCTGAATGTAGAAAATTGGCATCTAGTCAATGAAGAAGTTGTGAAACATAACGAGTACGATAACGTAGTCTTATACTTTCTTAATGCAATAATTACAGTTAGTGGGTTGGGAATTCACAAATTAGAAATTGGGCACGATCATTGTTATGGTTGATGTTGAATGAATTCTCCAAGAAAGCCAAGAAATAAATCATTTTCTGATGATTTTTATTTACAATAAGTATCCTTTATTTAAAAACAAGAAGTATAATTTACACTCTTATGGGTCTTGATTCTTATAATAGTATTTAAGTTTGGTTTAATCCCAAAAATGACAATTTTTATTTTTATTTTTCCTTGAATATACACTCCGTGTTTGAAGATGTCAATTAGTTATGCTTGTGGACAGGACTACTTCTTCTTCAGGTTCAGTCAGCATATGCTATTATATCAGAGGACATCTTACACAGAGATCTTTGCTAGTTTATGGCTTTCGCTTCGCCTTCAGGTAAACTTCCTGATGTGATTGTCTTTGCAATTTTTGGATTTCTATGCCTATGATGTAGAAAGTCTAGATTTGAAACTTTTTTGCTTGATACACTTGATAATTTATTTATGTTTAACTAAAAATCTTCAGTTTGTGGTTACAAGCATTAACCATTTGATACATTTAGCTGTTGGCAGCATGTATTGTTTCATTTGTGGCTGTGATGGCTATCTTTGGCTCTCATGGACTTCTGCCTGTCAATTTGGGAACTCCAGGCCTGGTAAAATCTGTCGGGCTTGTCTTGCTTTTGCTGTTTCTTAAGCAGTTAAAAATATCTTTAGCTAATTCATGTTTTGTAAGTTGAGATATATTTAGTTTTATGCTTCCGATATCAAATTTCTTTAGTACTTCAGCTAATGCCGAATCTCATTATCAAGAAGTTTTTGTTAGAGAGAGGAATAGTGTATTTATTCAAATTATGTCCTCAATATGCTCTGAGACTAATTATTTCATCAAAGGCCTTGCACGTAAACAATTTTCTGTATGAGTGGCTCAAGTCCTCCTCCAGTAACACATCGAACTCGTACACGATTTTTAAGCTTTTTAGATAAGGTGGTTTAACAATTATCTAGATGGCTAAGATGGATAATTTTTCCCATAGGTCGGTTTAGCACTTTCTTATGCTTCCCCAATTGTGTCCTTGTTGGGAAGCTTTTTGACAAGCTTCACTGAGACTGAGAAGGAGATGGTTTCTGTCGAGAGGGTTCTTCAGGCAAGTTATGTGTTAGTATTAAGCTAACATATATATGTTTCCACGTTACTGACGTTTCTGATCCTTACCTTGCATTTCTCAGTACATGGACATTCCTCAAGAGGAACTGGCTGGGGAAAATCTATTCGACACAGCCTGGCCATCACGTGGGGAGATCCAGTTTCAGAATGTGACTCTTAGATATATGCCATCTTTACCACCAGCACTGGTTGATGTGTCTTTCACTGTTGCTGGAGGAACTCAGGTTTGTTAATTTGACTGGCTTACGTGCTTGTTCATTGTTTCTCCAGAAAATTCAACATTTGCTTGAAGTCAAATAGTTTGACAGTATCCCTTCAGAAAAAAAAAAAAAAAAGTTTGACAGTAGATACCATGAATGCTTTTGCTTAACAAAGTTTAAATGCAGTTCTATTTAATTCTATATACATATTAGTGGACTAAAAACTTCGTATGGAAGATATAACTATTATTTCCAGTCCAAAATTCTCTTCTCTAGTAAATAATTAGTTTCAGCGTTTCAATGTTGTACAGTTTTCATATGGCAATATGAAAATTGATCTAAGATGTATACGAGCTTATCCTGTTATTTCCCTCAAAAGCACTTGCTCTTCAGATTTTCAAACCTAATCTAATCAATTTTATTGACTTTTTAAATTTAATAACCGTTAATTGTATATTCTAGATAAAGTGTAACAATTTTATTTCACTTTTTCTTTCTGTAGCAACTAGCATGATAGTTAGAAATTTTATCTTCCTTAATTCTCAAGTATATGTAATAGATGCTCCAGAATATCAAGCAAAGTACGCACTGCAAGGTTGGACATGCCAGACCACTTATGTGGTGGTATCTGAACAATTACTGCAACACCATTTCCACTGATAATATGCTTAGCCTTTGTTTAATCGTTGCACGAAACTGAATCAGGTTGGAATTGTTGGAAGAACTGGTGCTGGGAAATCAAGCATCCTAAATGCTGTATTCCGTCTCAATCCAATTTGTGGTGGTCGTATTTTAGTGGATGGTGTAAATATTTCTGGAGTTCCAGTTAGAGATCTTCCGATCTCGTATTTCTGTTGTTCCCCAGAGCCCATTCTTGTTTGAAGGATCATTAAGGTAATATTTTTGTTGTTCCTCGGAGCCAATTCTTGTTTGAAGGATCATTAAGGTAAAAAGGACATTAAGTTCCTTAGCAACATAAGAGAGAAAATTTTGCTGAGTTAGGTTATATTAAATATTTGGTTTCCCTGTTATTTTCAGGACAAATTTGGATCCATTCCAGGTAATTAGTGATGAAAAGATTTGGAACACCCTGGAGAAATGCTGTGTTGGGGAAGAAATAGAAGCAGCTGGAGGACTAGACATTCATGTAAAAGAATATGGAACCTCTTTCTCAGTTGGGCAACGTCAACTCCTTTGCCTCGCACGTGCTCTTCTCAAGTCTTCTAAGGTAAAAGAATGAGTCAAGATGGGAGGTGATGCTTAGAGAATCCACATGCCTGCATGAGGGGAGGTGTAAATGGGTTTGAGTTGCCCTGAGCTTAATACACAGTCCATTCTCAATTAACTTTTTGGTTTTTCCTCAAGTCTTCTAAGGTAAAAGAATGAGTCAAGATGGGAGGTGATGCTTAGAGAATCCACATGCCTGCATGGGGGGAGGCGTAAATGGGTTTGAGTTGCCCTGAGCTTAATACACAGTCCATTCTCAATTAACTTTTTGGTTTTTTCTCTAGCCCAAGAAACAGCTTGGACGGCCGGCCTAAGGTGGCGCTCTGCCTTTGGCCTGGCTTCATCAGCCTGGGCTGTCTTTGTACTTCTATTCACTGGCGTGATTCACTGGCTTTTACACGGATAGAGGTGGATTAGGGTACTAACTTGTCAACAATAGGCTAATGAGTATACAACTTTTGAACTTTCAGGTACTCTGCTTGGACGAGTGCACCGCAAATATAGATTCTCAGACAGCTTTTAAACTACAGAAAGTAATTTCTAAAGAATGCCGAAACACGACAGTTATTACTATTGCTCATCGCATCTCCACTGTTCTGAGCATGGATGATATTCTCATTTTGGATCAAGGGACACTGGTAAGGTTGTATAGTTCTAGAAATTAAGACATTAACTTTAGATCATTTAATATCCTTGCTTGTTGACAGGATTGCGTTTTCATTCAGTAAACATGCAAAGATTATTTAAGAAAACTGATGAATAAATCACTAGGCTATCGTTCAACCTCGTAAGTTGTCATATCTCTAAGAAGATATCCATAAAGCACTCTGTTTTTTACTTTTACTTGATTGACATTAACGTGCTTTAAAAGAGTTCTTTTTATTAATTGTGTAGAAATGCAAGTGAATTAAGTATCTCATGTAACCTATGATTGCGTTTTCATTCAGTAAACATGCAAAGATTATTTAAGAAAACTGATGAATAAATCACTAGGCTATCGTTCAACCTCGTAAGTTGTCATATCTCTAAGAAGATATCCATAAAGCACTCTGTTATTTACTTTTACTCGATTGACATTAACGTGCTTTAAAAGAGTTCTTTTTATTAATTGTGTAGAAATGCAAGTGAATTAAGTATCTCATGTAACCTATGACATAATAAAATACATATCGCGCAAAGATATCTCATAGCATGTTTGGTAAGGTGGATTAGATAGTACTGGACTGTGATGAATTTATCCAATATGAGAAAACCTATTACTACATATAAATTCAAGCCCTTGTTCGATACTAGTACTCTCAGTATACCACATCGTTTGGTGAGATGGGTTAGTCGATTATGTGGTACTTAACATAATTTTAATCTCTATTCTGTATCTTCTTTGTAGGTCGAGCAAGGAAATCCACAGGTACTGCTGCGTGATGAATCCTCGAGATTCTCAAGTTTTGCCAGGGCTTCAAAAATGTAATTTCCAATGGATTTACGAGAGCCCTATTGTCTCTATCAACTATCTGGTAAAACCATGGTTGAGGACTCGACCAGTCAAGAGGACGGCTAGACGGACTTTAAAGAATGTAATAGATATTAGTTTTAGGCAAGAAAACAATAGCATGAGACATTATAGGTGGAGAGCCGCCAATTAGTGAAGTCTTAAAGATTGCCACAAACCAATCCTGTCCCTCCTTGTTGACTCATATTTCTTTCTTTGACAAACTTTGAGGATTTCAAAACGTGGGAGTATGCCAAATTTGATTACTTTTTGTACAATTTTGTGCTTTATACATGTCGACATTTTTGCATGACGTAATCAAGAACCTAAAAAAAAAAAATAATGTTCGGAACACTCTTGGTTCCTTTTTTTAGCCTAAAAATGCTATTTGTATATTCATAATATACACTTTGGATTACGCTCAGTGAAATATCCAAAGTGACAAAAATCTATGAAGTGAGATGTTACCATCGCTGTAAAATCTCACTTGACGTATATTTGACAAGTCAATGGATGTAATCCATGGTGTAAATTTACAAGATATCATTTCTCATCTCGTCTAAGACTAGGATGGCATCAAACAATAACAAAAAAAGATAAAAAGAAATCATATGTAAAACTACCGAGTTCTAACTAGGATGGTATCTAACAATAACAAAAAAGATAAAAAGAAATCATATTCATATGTAAAACTACGGAGTTCTACCTAGTTTCGCACACTATGGGACTAGCTAGCACTTCTTTGTTTGTTGAAGATACTGTCCAGATATGGCAGCTGCAAGTGCTGATTTAAAATTGGGATCTCTAGTTAAAGTAGAAGCCATTTGTTCCACTAGATACTGTTGAAATTGTGTTGTTCCAATATTTCGTGTCGGATCAGTTGCTGGCTTCGGTTTTGTAAGATCAAGCGCGATGGCCTGCGCAGACGAGCTAGGTGAGCTCGTCGGGCAAGGGACGACTGTCAAAACCGTACCACCGCGACTGGAGCCCGAAGCGGGCTCGTGTTTCGTAGGTTGAGGGTGGTTGTGTTCCCCTTCGTAAGTTGCTACCAGAACAGATTGATCATCTATACTTCTTTGTACCTGCATAAGATCATGATAGAAACATATGAGCAGAGGACTAAACTTGGATATTGAGCATGGATCGGAGACGGGTCGGGGGACTAATAGTTGAGATTTTAACTTGGTTAGTTACCTTCTTTTTTACAGGACAGCTTGGAGCAAAAGAGCACTTGAAATAAGCTCTTGGAGAAGGATTATCCCTTGTAACCTTCTGTCCATATTTCCTCCATTGATATCCATCCTTAACTATCTGTAATTTGACAAAACAATTTTCAGCACACAATATTAGACAGTAAGGCACTTGGAAAAAAAAATGACAGGATCTTGATATATCTACTTACAAGGCTTGCATCAGACGCTTCAGTTCGAACATAAGCGCGTGAAATCTTCGGTTTGATGTGTTCTTCCCTTAGTTTCTTGCATGAATCTTCATCACTTGAACTGCTCTCAGCAGGGATTCCATCAGTATTGCCATTGTTTATGCTGCTTTCAGCTTTTCTTTTTCTTGATGCATCAATTTCCACTTCAGAACTTTGGCTTATTTGCATCACTCGGTTTCGCAATTCACTGTAGTGTTCCCACATGACTGTTAGCAATTCTGTCAGCTTCTTGTTTTCGGCACTTACTCGGTTTAGTTCCTCCATTAAAGCACCTCTCTGAAGGGGAACAGACATTAAAAAAATAAAACCTCCATTTGTGTCACAGTTTTAAGTGTCTGGAATCCACAAATCATGAAAGAAATACTCACCTCTTCTTTCACTGTTATATTTCTTCCCAGCTCAAGAAAATCGCGTGGCGCCTCTTCTTTCTGAACAAAAACCAGTTCAAATTTAGCACAACGAAGGGACGATACCAAAGATTAAACATGAAAAAGGAAAGCCGATGATCATTCATATGCTTATAACATATTCTTCAAAAATCGAGAAGTAAATGATTATTTGATGAAAATGGGATTCTTATATCTACTATAAGGAATGACGAGGGGATCGAAAAAAAGGAGCAATGCATATAAGCTATTAGCCTGGGATCACCCGTCATCAGTAGAACGAAGAAAAAGAAGTTAAAATTGGCATGCATCAAGTGAATATACATAAAGTTGGCTTATTTTGAATCTATAAAATTATGTCTCAGGCATGGATTTTCGAGCTTAGACGTTTTTGAGGATTCATACCAGCAGCAGAAGCGCCTCTTCGAGAAATCGCAGAGGTTTGGCATTAAGATCCAAAGAAGTATTCAGCAGACTAGTGAAGTCCATAGGTCCTGATACAGCAAGTTTCCACGAAGCTCCTGAATTTCTTCAAGAAAATCTTGTGAGACCAGTGAAACTTCTGTGTTTATCTAATCTTTCCAGCAAATTCAAATGAAAAGAAGATAGGTATATATAATACAAGAACTCAACCAACTTGTAGGAAGGTAGGGAGGAAGATGAAGAAAAGACATTAAAATAAAATATGCAAATAATATAATCCTAATTTGTCATTTATTTAGAGTTGAGATGGTACACAAGATTGGTCGTTGGACAAGAAAAGTAAATGGTAGGTTTGTCCTGGAAAGAGAATTTTGCGACGAATTATACAATATATTATAAGCGATCAAAAAATCGTCACTCGGTTTTGTAAAAATTTTTATATAGAACTACACACATAGGGGAATCTTTCACATGCACATTAACAGTTGATATGTTGTCACTACACGACGCTCTTCCGATCTTTTTTTTACTTTGAATTTACTTATATTTTGGGAGGTGAGGAAAATTGTAATGAAACAAAGAAGGGAGAAAAAAGGGAAAAAAAAAGAAAAAGTTGAAAAAGCTCGGGTTTCGAAAATCTAAAGAGAAGTCAAAGTCAAGCCCACCTTTGGTCGGAAGAAGAAGAAGACAACGTACGTAGCTAGTAATATGTAGTTGAACTCCTATATTGACCAATTTTCACGTCTTTTTCTATCATCACAATAATACTAAATAATTCTTTATTAAGTGTGAGCATAAGTAGACTAGGGATTTTTAAGTGTAATAGGTTGCGTTTCTGTCACGTTTTGACTTGTGTTTCATGTTATTTTTCCTGTTTATTTTAGTGTTTTGTATGGATAACCACATCACAGACCCGAAACTTATCTAATGTTATATCACATTGTGATTACATCAAAAGCTTCTTGAATTATAAAAAGTTTGGGTCGGTAAACACTAAAAGTTACAATATGCCTTGGAGAAAAAGATGTCCTATAGTATGATGATATATTCAAGGTTTCAAAAAGAACAAGATGTGGAAGAGTTGAACCAAAGTTTGAGCATAAGCAGAACTAAATATGGCAAAATGTAATATATTACAATCAATGCGTGAAATGGTACCAATCAAGGTTCGTTATCAACAAGCTTGTTTAAAGAAAACAAGTATATGAACGAAGAAGTATTAAATCATCAGTTTTTCAATTTAGTTGTTCAACAGATCGCTATTCAATTTGATAATAAATAAACATTTTTGACACTATATCTAAAATGTTACTCTTTTGACGTGAATTGTTCCAATGGAAAGAAAACGAATCAACGCTCAGAATAATTAAGTTTGAACAATAATGATTTGGATTTTTATTTCGGGTTGGGTAGGGCTAAGCTTCATGTGTTCTAGTCTTCTAGAAGCAGCTATCCACAAGTGAAAGTAAACCTCAAGTTTTCTACATAGTGCACACGAACACACGATTCTTGTCTTCTCTATTTTAAATGTTTACGTCAGTCAATTATATTGAAACCCTTGAATTCTACGTTAAAACACGTCAGTTGGAACAAAATGCAATGAACTATAAACTACAAAACGTGTCAAACTTGGCTACTTCTTTTTGGGCATCAACAGTACATAGAACTAACTTTTTTATTTTATTCGATTATGTTTATTCTTTTCACTGTTACCCGTTAAAAGTTTTTGCATTTCGCATTTGTAATCTCGAAATGTAGAAAAATGATATTACAACAGTTATATGTAAGGCTAATATGCTATATATAAAGTGGTCCTTCTATAGAGTCCTTTGGACACCATGTAATGGTGTTCAAAGGACAGTGTAGCAACACACTATTAATTGTGTTGGGAGACCCATCAGTCAACACACCTAATGATATATTGTCACACTGTCCTTTAGACACCATTTGGACATCATAGAGCAAAAAGAGTATTATGATTATATAGTCGTGCTCTCACATTAACAGATAACACACTCATTATAACAACTGATTGATATATATATATATATATATATATAGTGATATGAATAGACATATATAATGCGAAGAAATCA
>CAVNYN010239935.1:0-64370 GCA_963692815.1 Nyctanthes arbor-tristis | reverse complement strand
GAGTTTTATAATTAAAACATGCCTTAAAAAGTCGAAACATAACTTTTACAAAGTCTCGGATAAAACGTTCAAGTGCATATTAGGAATTTTCATGACTTTAAATGTAAATTCAACATAACATCAACGTCAACATTTGTAAAATCATCACATGTTAGAATCATCATGAACCTCATTTCATTTCATAACCGTCATAAAATTCACTAGAACACACCATGAATATCATTTCATTGCAAGATCATTACAGAATTTTCCCCAAAGAGTATCCACACATTTCATGATCTTAATATCAAGTCATACGCGCGTAGACGGTCAGCTTGGGCCATAGGTACCTTATGACTCTTTCGCCCTAAGCGGCACAATTAAACAGCTTGAGCCATAGCTAGCACATAGGCCCATTCGCCTGGGCGGCGTTCATTTGGTCAGCTTGAGCCATAGGCCCCTTCGCCCGTAGGCGGCATATCATAACATTGGATACAAATTGGGGGGTTTTCATACATCATAAATCATGTCTCAACTCAAACATTTCTTTAAAAATCGTAAAGCTTCTCTTCATATAAACATTCACATGAACATTTCTAAAGAAAACATCAACTTTCTGAAATTCATGGAAATATATCATCATCGTAAAGCATTGCAATCATATGAAATCAAGTGTAATTCAACTTTCATTTAGAAGAAATGAAGAAGAAGAAAATCTCCACTCACCGGCTAAGTAGCCATGTACATGAAATCCCTTTCGTGTGTCCTGAAATAAAACATGAAGACTCTTAAACTTAAATTCTTTTCTCATAATATCTTGTTGTCTAGATAATTTATATTTTCATAACTTTCCAATTATTCCCTTCCTTGACTTTCTCTTTTTCCATTTACTTATTTCACGTCCTAACTTACACACATGTTCACAATATAATACATCATTCCATTACATTAACACATATTTACTCTCTTAAGTCATATCCCATCTCTTTCCCTTTAAATGCATGCCAATTCCATAATTTCTTTAACTATATAAAGTTACCCTGTTTTGGGCAGTCCACTTTTTAAGACCATTTTATACGCAAGAAGTGTGTCATATGATTATGAAATTCCCCCATAAGGTAGCACACTTACATAGGTTCATCATATATGAAATTGAGCTCAAGAAAATATGTTAGCAATATCAAAGTACTCCTTCAATTCCTAGAAATTCTGTTCTAGGGTCAGCCCTGACCACTTTCACAAAACACATCATAAAAACTCCTACTGACCTCCAAATGGCATCATTCCAATTTTGGATGATAGACAACTCATAAAGGATCATTTTCCAACTTGTAGCTTCTTAAAATTCCACTTATACAATTAGTTATGGCCTCCTAAAGTGGGAAGGTCAGAAACTCCTTGTATACCAATTACATGCCTAAAGTCTTTTCATTAAATTCATACATACATGCTTGGCTTCCTAGACTTCACTCTTAGCCTTTTATGCTTCCCTTTTCATTAAAAAGACATAGCTTCCTTCTTCCAATTAACCCAAAAGCTTCGTAATTTAACAAAATAATATGAAATTCGCTTCAAAGTTCCCAAGAATGCTAAAGAATTTCAGCTTTCATTTTTTTCCCTTCCCTTTTTAAACCATAATTCCACATGCTAACTTTACATAATTCCCTTCTAGTCTCCATATAATTTCAATTCCACTTCTAAGAATAATTCCACATCATTTAAACCAATAGAAAACTAAATCATAGCCAAGTACTCAACTCCATAAAATTTCTTAAATTAACCTCAATAAATTTAAACTCAAAAATCACATACCATGCATATGTCTTCAAGAATTTTCAAATAAAATCTAACTCATATCAACAAATTTATCATTTTCCCCTTTAAGGTTCATCACAAGACACCATATAGCAAAACCCAAATTTCTCAATTTTTAGGGTTTATGAAAATCAACCCACAATATATAATAGTAGCTAAAAATTAAAGCACATCATTCTTTCAACATAAACACCAATTATTTAACCCGAAACCATAACAATAACACCATAATTTCAACACCTATTATAAAATACATAAACTCAAGAAAACAATTTCTTGACTTACCTACATAAAATCATCCAAGGAATCAAAACCCAAGTGTCAAACTATGCTCTCAAGTTGCAAATCCATCCTTTCTTCTCTTTCTTTTTCATTTTCTCCATTTTTTTTCTTCTCGGGTAGAACCCATCCCAGCGTGTGTTTATGTGTTTTGGGTGTGTAGTGTGTGTTTTTCACTCCAAATGCAAGAAAGTCTTGCATAAATAGGAAAATTTGCAAACAAAGTCCCTCAACTTTCTTACTTGTTATAAATTGGTCCTTAATAAAATAATATTTGCCTATTAATCCTTTAACCTTAATTCTTTTACTTTAAACGCCTTGATAACTTTAATATTGAGCCAGACAATTTAATTTTAACCTTGACTTGATTATTCCACGACTTTTAGTCTATAAAATTTGAGATGTCACATATATATTGTCTTTAGTTCCTTTAGTTTTATAATACGTTATCAGCACGAGATTCTAGCCTATTGAGTTCGGTGTTATAGCCAAAGTTTGTGAAGATCCAAGCAAGTTATTCTTTCCTCAAATCGGAGGTATACTTCCTAATCCGCTTTTCTACCGCCGCCGGTTCTCATTATGTTTGTACATATACTATCTATTTATGTTATACTGCCTATTGATAGCTAGATTTATATATTATATCATCCTTAAAGTATTGAATTTATCGTTTATACTTGAAGGGATGCTAGTCGTTGCTGGGTACCACCTTTGTAGACTGTTTATGATTCCTAGCAAATATTATGTTGCTCCCGAAGAAGCACATAAGAGTATGTTGTTATTCTTGAAGAATATGACATGCTAATAAACTATATTATTCTTGAAGAGCAAAAAGGGGAAAATTACCAAGCTCATGTACGTAGTAGTTGATGTTCTTGAAGTAACACAACTAGAAATCCCATATATGTTGATATCCATAAAGCTAGATGACTTTGTGGTATGACTATTTATATTTCTATTAGCATTATTTGTTGAATTTTATGCTTGTTGAAGTGTTTGTTTCATACAAGAAAGCACTTGTAATTGAAAAGTTAGTAAAAGAAACTACAATATAATGTTAATATTCATCTCTATCATGCATCAACAGCAATTTTGAGATTAAATCTGTACCTACTGGTGGGTCTTTTGCATATGGAACAAATTTTGTATGATAAATATGTGAGTCTGGTATCATAAGGAATTTACCATTCGAAAATTGGACATCAAATGAGTAAGGTATGATTTTTCTAAGCAACTATGCCAGTGTTGTACAAATTATAGCTTACTCTTGCATGATATAGTTCTTATCATTTTTGCTTGTTCTACATGTCATAATAGTTTCTCAGACTTTTTATTTACACTTTAGACTCATACATAAGCTCAAAAACATAAAGAATAATTAGATACAGTGATTGTATGAATATTGAAGAATTCATTACAAGATATACTTAAGTTAGTCAACTAGATATGCATAGCACTTCATGAAATGAACTTTTGTCATTGACTCTAACAAGGTGACAAAATCTTCAAAAATAGTACTTGAATGTACGTATCTCCCATGCTAATATCTATTATGAATTAAGTTATTTGGTCTTTGAAATCCAATATATATATGTTATCACACTTCGTTGTATGTAACAATTATTATTGATATATCCAAGTTGCTAATCTTATTCTTGATTTTTATGATAATTCTAAAATGGCAATTTTGGCAAAGATTGATTTCTTGGCTCTTGACATCAAAGGAAAAAACTACCTGTCATGGATACTGGATGCCGAGATTCACTTGGAATATATAGGCTTTGGCAAAACAATACAAGAAAATAATAATGCTACAGGCCAAGAAAAAGTCAAAGTTATGATATTCCTTTGTCGTTACTTGGATGAAGGATTAAAAAGTAAATATCTCACAGCGAAAAATCCTGGATATCTGTAGAGAAGCTTAAAAGAACGTTATGACCACCAAAAGACTGTGATATTGCCCAGAGCTAGTTATGATTGGTTACACTTAAGGCTACAAGATTTTAAGTCTGTAGCGGAATATAATTCAGAAATGTTCAAAATCAGCTCTGAACTGAAGTTATGCGGAGAAATGATTACTGATGAAGAAATGTTAGAAAAAAACATTTTCTACATTTCATGCTTCGAATTTGCTCCTGCAGCAACATTATCGAGAATGAGGGTTTATAAAGTATTCTGAATTATTATCATATTTACCAATAGCCGAACAAAACAATGAGCTATTGATGAAGAACTATGAATCCCGTCCAACTGGTTTTATAACATTCCTAGAAGTAAATGCTATGTCATCTAACCGTGGACATGGACGTGGACAAAGTAGTGGTTGTGGTCATAATTGTAGCCGTGGTCGTGGTCAGGGTCGAAACCATGTTTGGCATCGTGATAGATATAATTTCAATCCTTCAAAGCTTAAGAAATCTTCATATGATGAAAGAAAAAGGAAATCTCATCATGCTAGTAGCTCGAAAGCACAAGATTCTATATGTTATAGATGCAGTATAAAAGGGCATTGGTCATGTACCTATTGTATTGTCAAACATCTTGTGGAATTGTATCAAGCATCCTAAAAGGGGAAAAAAAAAAGAAAGAATATGGAAGCAAATTTCACAGATCAAGGGAATACTTTTAATTTTGATCCTTCAGAAATGACCCATTTTGATACCATGGATTTCTTTGAACAAACTAATGGAAAAATGCTCTCTAGTTATGATATAAAACGCTTGATAGAAGATTAATGAATGAAAGTATCATCTAGTGTCAAATTTATATTAGTTATGACTTATGAATATATATGTTTTATGTTCAACAAATGTTAGTGTGTAAGCTTGTTTTGTGTTCAACATGTTATCTTACTGAATATGGACACTAACACTTCTTCAAATGGCTCCAAGATTAGTAAAGATATTTGCTTAATAGATAATGGTGCAACAAATACCGTCCTCAAAAGAAAAGAATATTTTACAAACTTGATTATGGAGAAATCTAATGTCAACACATTATCAGGTTTTGTAAAGCTTATTGAAGGCTCTAAAAGAGTTATCATTAGATTACGTGGAGGCATGATATTTATTATTAATGATGCCTTATACTTCACTAAGTCAAAAGAGAAATCTGTTAAGCGTTAAAGATATACGTCGAAATGGGTACTATGTTAAAACTGCAATTGAAAACAATATGGAGTATCTCTATATTGTTTCAAATGATATTTGTGTACTAGAGAAATGACCTGCAATATCATCCAGTCTATACTATAAAACTATTAATACAATTAAAATAAATGTTTTAATTTCCATGTTCCAAAGGATTTCATTGTTTGGCATGATCAGTTAGGCCATCCTGGATCAATAATGATGTGAAGAATTATTGAAAGTTCAAATGGACATACCCTGAAGAACTAGAATATTCTTTAAACTAATGAATTTCCATGTGCTGCTTGTTCTCTAGGAAAAATGGTTACAAGACTATCACTAGCTAAAATTGGGACTGAATCTCCAGCGTTTCTGGAAAGAATTCTGGGTGATATCTGTGGGCTCATACATTCTCAATGTAGACAATTTAGATATTCTATGATTTTAATAGATGCATCTACTAGATAGTCACATATAAGTCTATTAACTACTCACAACCTGGCGCTTGCAAGATTGCTTGCTCAAATTATTCAATTATGGGCACAGTTTCCAGATTATCCAATCAAGACAATTTGACTTGATAATGCTAATGAATTTACATTCCAAACTTTCAATGATTATTGTGTATCACTTGAGACAAAACTTGAACATCTTGTAGTTTATGTTCATACAAAAAATGGTCTAACAGAATCATTAATTAAATACTTCCAATTAATTGCTAGACATTTACTCATGAGAACAAATCTCCCTTTTTCGGCATGGGGACAAGCTACTTTGCATGCTACAGCACTTATACGCAACAGACCAACATCTTATCATAAGTTCTCTCAATTGCAATTGATTTTTGGTCAAGAACCAAATATTTTCGATCTAAGAATTTTTGGTTGTGCTGTATACGTACCTATTGCTCTACCACAACATACTAAGATGGGTCCTCAAAGGAGACTGTGAATATATGTAGGGTATGAATCTCCCTCCATAATAAAATAGCTTGAACCCCAGACGGGAGATATTTTTACTACACGATTTGCCGACTATCATTTTAACGAGACAATATTCCCAGTATTAGAGAGAGAAAAGAAAACGTTCAAAAAAGAGATTACTTGGAATGCATAATCTTTATCTAAACTTGATCCTCGTAATAGACAATGTGAAAAAGAAATTCAAAAGATTATTTATTTGTAAAGTATAGCCAATCAATTACCAGATGCATTTATTGACTTTAAAGAATAACCAAGTCTCACATTCCAGCTGAAAGTGCTCCACTTAAAGATTGATGTCCAAGAAAGACAATCTATGATCAATGAATCTGAAGTACGCTTGAAGCGTGGAAGGCCAGTCAATTCTAAACATAAAAATCTCCTAAAGAAAAAGGGAGCAACTAATCAAGATTGTCATGTTAAAGAGAGTACTCTCATAGAACATAATCAAGAAACTTTAAAAGAAGTTTAGGTACCTAAGAATAATAATAATGAAGAGATCTCGGGAAAGAGGTGGAACTGAAAAGAAACAAATATCGATAATACTTTTGTATGCAACGTTGCGTTTAGTATTATAAATGAAAACAAGGATGATGAACCAAAATCCGTCGAAGAATGTCGACGTAGAAGTGATTGGCTAAAATGGAAAGAGGCTATACAAGCTGAATTGGATTCATTTAAAAAATGTAATTAGGCCTGTTATTCAAACCCCTGAAGGGAAAAAGGCCGTTGATTTTAAATGGGTTTTTGTGCGAAAGAGAAATGAGAAAAATGAAGTTATAAGATATAAAGCACAATCTGTGGCACAAAGATTTACCTAAAGGCCTGATTTTGATTATGCAAAAACATATTCCCTCGCAATGGATGCCATTATATTTAGATATCTAATTTTGATTGTACATGAAAAACTAGATATGCGTCTAATAGATATGGTCACAGCCTATTTATATAGCATGCTTGACGTCGATATCTATATGAAAATCCAGAAGGACTGAAAATGCTTGAATGATATAGTTCAAAACCTTGAGAATTATTTTCAATCAAACTACAGAGGTCACGATATATTTTAAAACAATTTGGTCGTATGTGGTATAACCGTCTTAGTAAATAGTTACTAAAAGAATGATATAAGAATGATCTCATTTGCCCTTGTGTTTTTATAAAGAAATCAACACTCGATTTTACTATCATTGCCGTATATGTTGATGATTTAAACATCGTTGGAACTTTTGAAGAGCTTCCAAAAGCAGTTGATTATTGGAAGAAAAAAATTTGAAATAAAAGATTTGAGAAAAACAAAATTTTGTATTGGTTTGCAAACTGAACATTTGAATAGTGCAATTCTTGTTCATCAATCAACTTATAGTTAAAAAGTCCTCAAAAGATTTTACATGGAAAAAGCACATCTATTGAGTACTCCAATGATCGTGTCGTCTTTGATGTAAATAAAGATCCTTTTAGACTGCGAGAAGATAATGAGAAAATTCTTGGTCCTGAAGTACCATACTTAAGTGCTATTGGTGCCCTCATGTATCTTGCTAATAATACAAGGCCAGACATAGCATTTGCAGTAAATGTATTGGCAAGATATTGTTTGCTCTAACGATTAGGCATTGGAACGAGATTAAACATATATTTCGCTATCTTAGAGGAGCGATTGCTATGAAATATTCTATTCTAATTGTTCTCTACTAGAATTAGTAGGATATGCTGATGCACGATATTTGTCTAATCCACATAAAGCTAGATCTCAGGTAGGTTATCTCTTTACTTACAGTCGTACTGTTGTACATAGAGATCTACCAAACAAACTTTAACTGCAACTTCTTCAAAGTTTGCTGAACTACTTCCAATTCATGAAGCGAGTGGAAAATGTATATCACTGACATCTATTATTCAATATATCCGTGGAACATGTAGCCTATCTTGCAATAAGAACATCGCAACAGTTCTACACGAAGATAATGCGGCATGCATTGTAACATCCCAAAATTTCCTTAAACTTCCTTTCCATGTAATAGCGTGAAACGTGGGGGACCTAATTAAATATGAATGTAAGATTGAAGGCCAAAGTGTTAAAGTGCAAAAAAAAAAAAAAAAGGCAAAGCATAAAATTTTGTCCAGATGATTCTCGTGCAACTTGGACCAATTGGCATTATCTATAATGTGTGTGTGTCCATTATACAATGAAAACAAAAGAAAAATAAGGAAAGAAAAGAGAAAGAAAGCCATTTCCTACGAAAAAAACGGTGGATGGAGAGGCTAGTCACGAATTTGAAGAGGTGTTCTTGATCCACTTGGGTTACGATTTTAACTTGGTTCAAGAGGTAAGCGGAACTTTGATTTCACATTATGTTTAACTTGGGGTTTGTGATACATGAGTTCATATGATAAATCTTAAAGGGGGATGACTAGTTGTGGTTATAAATTACATGTAGTTAAATTTCTTGAAGTATATACTTCGCATGAGATTTTATGGTTTAAAGATATTGAGGTTAATTTAAGAAATTTTAGGATTAAGAAATTGATTTTGAGTTAGTCTTCATTGGCTTGAAGGATGTGGAATCATTCTTAGACATGGAATTAGAATTAATTGAAGACTAGAAGGGTCTTGTAAAGTAGTACATGGGATTATGGTTAAGAGTGAAAGATTGAAGTTGAAAGGTTTTGAATGACGTATTTGTTTGGAACTTTGAAGTGGAATTTCATAGCATTTTATTAAACTAAATGAAGGTTTTGGATTAATTTCAAGATGGAAATTCTGGTTTTAATACAAAGGAAAGTACAAGAGGTTACATGCAGGGGCGTGGCCAGGAATTATAGAAGGGGGAGCCGAAACTTGATAACCCATAGCAGAAATACTAAAAAAAATTTTTAAAAATATTTTAAAGGATAAAAAAAAGAGATTTTTTTTTTTTGAAAATAGGGATAGTCGGGGATCGGAGTGGCCACCCCCAGCTACACCCCTGTTAACATGGATATTCTTGGAAACCAAGTATGTGTATATTGTATGAATTTAACAAAATGACTCAAGGGTTAGAATTAGTATTCACATGTTCTGTCCTTCAACTTTGGAGGGTTATAAATAATAGTATATGTTAAATTTTAACACGAGATAAGTTGGGAAATGATCTTCTATGAGTTGTCTATCATCTAAAATTGGAATGACACCATTTGGAGTTCGGTAGAAGTTTTTATGACAAGTTTTGTAAAAATGGACAGTGTTCACCCGATGACAGCTTTCTAGGAGGTGAAGAAATATTTGTCAACGTAGTTTTCTTGAGCCCAATTTCATATATGATGAACTTATATGAGTTTTCTACATTCTAGGAAAATTTCATAAGCATACGACACCGTCCTTGATTTTTAAAGGGTTTTAAATGGGCATTGCCGAATATGAAAATTTAACAATCCTTAGTTGAAAGGTTGAAATTTTATGTATAAGTTGGTGTTATAACTTTATAGCATAATATCACAGTAATTAAGGAATTTGGTAAGATTGAGAATAAATACAAGTAACGAACAACTTATGTTTAATAGCAAATGTGGAAAGTTTGTCAAAGGCCAAGATTTGATGTTTAAAGGTGAGGAGTTAGTGTTGTTATTTTAGAGGATAATTGAGATTTTAATACTTGACATTATTACAATTTCTAAGATTTAATAAAGTCTAGAATAATGATATAAGAGGGATAACCATATGTCTAATTTAAGGATGAAAAAGTCTTGAGAATTTAATGAAATAGAGAATGTGTAATCCAAAGGGAATTTCATGGTGATAAAATTAGTTGGATTAGAAAATCTTTAACTAGCAAATAAACTAGGAAGAGTATAAATACGATTGATGAAAGAGAAGTAAAAGAATCAAGTTATGTGGGATTTGTGGAATAGAAAAAGTTCATTAGAAGTGAATTAGATGTTAAATGGAATGTCTATATAATGTCACAGGAAATGACAAAGACTAAAAAGGAAATGAAACAAGAAAGGAGCTACATTGCTACCTAGCAGGTAAGTGGAGTCTGTCCTCTATTTTTCTTTCTAAATGAAATATGATATGCTTTGATTTTATAGAAACTTGCAATGTTTTATAACGAATGTATTTCTATGGAATTTCATAAAAGTTGATATTTTTTTAGAAAAGTTCACGAGAATGTTTGTATGAGATGATGTTTTATGATTTTAAAGAATGTTTGAATTGATACATGATTTATGATATATGAAAACCCTCTAGTTTGTATCCAATATTATGATATGCCGCCTACAAGTGAAGGGGCCTTTGGCTCAAGCTGTTGATACGATACGCAGCTTACGGGCCTATGGCTCAAGCTGACCAAATGAACGCCGCCCAAGCGAAGGGGCCTATGTACTAGCTATGGCTCAAGCTGTTTATTGTGCCGCCTAGGGCGAAGGGGTCATAAGGTACCTATGACTCAAGCTGGTGTCTACACGCGTATGACTTGTATCATGATCATGTGATGTTGGATACTCTTTGAAGAAAGTTCTATGAGGATTTTGAAAATAAATGATTTTCATGATATTTACAAAAATGGCAATGATTTTGATGTGCGACGAATTCGAGTTGATGAATTTTATGATAATTGTTAGAATCAAATGATGTTCATGATGTTTTTCGATATGTAATGATTTTATAAATGTTCATGTTATGCTGGAATTGAGTTCAAATTATGAAAGTTAAACATTTGAGATTTTGTAAAGTTATATTATGATTTTTCAAAGCATGTTTTATTTAAAACTCCACTCACTGTACTAGTTAGCTCATATAGTTTACTAAATGACTTTCTTTTCAGGTAGCAATCGGAGTTTGGGCAACGCATTATTATCTAGCCTGCTATTTTCGAGAATTAAGCCACCATGTAATGAAATTGATTGTTATAAGATTTGTCAACCTTATGAATCATAAAGTTGCAATGGTTAAGATTATTAATATATATTATATTGGGAGTATGTGTGAATGGTAATTGTGTTAGTATATTTATTCATGTGGAAAGTATGATTTTTTGAAATGATGGCATTTATCATATTGTGTGGGGTCAGTGTGTTTGTTGGAAGTTATGGAGGTTGGTTTTGTTGATAAAGTAAAGGAGATGTTGAAATTTTTCTAGGATAATTAGTATGTTGACAAGCCTTGGCAATAAATTCTACATTTTAGTTAGAATTTATCGCCGGCGCACGTCACACTTCTAGTAAGTTAGAGAGTCTAGGGGTAGGGTGTGTCATGCATGGCCCAGATAAAGGAAGGATTTATCAAAGGGGATAGAATCAAGCATATTTCACCTAAATTCTTTTTCAATCTTGAAAAGAATAATGAAATTAATGTTTAACAAATCCATTTCATTGATAACTTGTCCTATTTATTTATTAAATCACTTCCTACTGCAGCTTTTGAGAAATTGGTGCATAAGAATGGAATGCGTCGGTAAAAAGATCTTATGTGATGACTAGATAAGGAGGAGTCCATACACGCTGTATTCTTTTTTTCCTTTATCAAGTTTTTATCGTACAAAGTTTTTCTTATAATTTTTTTCTGAGGCAGTTATAAAAAATGATGTGCAGAATTATGTATTCTATTTCTTTTAGTAGATTTTTTCCCACTGAGTTTTTTCTAGTAAGGTTTTAATGAGGCATAATCTGTGAAATAGTCATCCAAGTGGGAGTTTTATGGATCCAAAACTTATTTAAGCCAGTTGAATGTGTGTGGATGACTATTAAATACAATGGATTCATCAAGATTAAATGCAAGTGGATGAAATTGCAAAAGGATTATACGTTGAACAAGCTTTCTTAAACGTGCAAGTGGGGGACCAAACAAATGGATTATGAGTTGGATACATATATAACTTTAGAAGTTAATATCAAGATTATATATTTAATTACAAAGTTGTAATTTATAATTACCATTTTGCCCTACTAAACATCCATATACAGGGTCTTGTATGCTTCATTTTAACTATTAATCAAGAGTGAAAATCCCCTCAATATAGTTGCTTCTTTTGTACTTTTCCATATTCATATATGTTGTCTTTAGTTCCATTAGTTTTATATCATTTTCAAGTTAGGTGAAGATTATGCAAATGTGACCGTCAATAACGAACAAAAATATGTTTTTCATGCCAATACAATTATTATTTACAATGTTAAACGGGTATACTAATCATTTTGACTCTAGTAAATAGTATTAATAAAAATTCTAATGGCAGTCACGTGGTAGGGAATCCGATTTAAACAAAGAAAGCCAACACATTGAAGTAATTATCCAATTTAAAAAAGAAAGCCAACAAATTAAATTATAAAAACCGAGTCTCTTCTATACATATCTTTCATCACTTATTTCTAATAATATCATCATTATACTCTTATTTTTTTAAATTTTAAAACAAAAAATTTGAAAATATTAAAAATAATTAAAAAAAAAAAGAAAACACCCACCCCACCCATCCCTCCCCTCCCAAGAATGGCCACCGGAAATGGCCGACAAAATGCTACAATTACCCACGGCCAAAAAAAAGGGGGTGAATATCCCCTATTTGTTGCTGGAAATGGTAGCATAGGATTCACCTCCCCCCATTTTATCCTCCAGAAACGGCAGCATTTTGGTCTGTTTCCAGCAACAAAAGTGCCACCCGAAAATGGTAGCCGATATTTAGCTGTCGAAAATGACAGCAAAATACTGACATTTCCTACAGTAAATGGAGGATTCACCCTCCCATTGGTATTATTTTTAATATTTTTAATCTTTTGTTTTTAAAATTAAAAAGTTAAGGGGTGTAATGGTGATTTTATTGAAAAGTTAATAGCAATATTAGTGGAACTATGAAAAAAGACCTATTTGCAAATTTATAAAAGGTTGAGGACCTGGGTGGGTAGGGTAGAGGTAGGGTAGGGGAGGGGTGGGGCGGGGCGGGGTTTTTCCTTCTTTCTTTTTAATTTTTTTATTATTATAAAATATTTTTTCTTAGAATTAAAAAGTTAAGGGGGTATAATTGTTGTTTTCATGAAAAGGTAACGGAATAGTGAAAAAAATACCTATCGTGCGAATTTATGAAAGGTTGAATACCCAGAAGGTAAAAAAAAAAGGTTAGAGACTCAGCTGATTTTTAACTCAAAAGTTGGAGACGACTTGTGAAATTAACCCTTATCTAAGTTTAAAAGGATTTCACGAGACCCATAAAGACCTCGAGGGTGGGTAGTCAGATTTTAACATGAATATTGTAAGTGTATTCTTAACTTTAGAATCCATAGAATTCCATCAAAATCTATCAGATTCTATATGTAATTAACAGGGCCGGTCCTTCTATGAGGCGTGTGAGGCAACCCCCTCAGGCCCAATACTATAAAGGGCCCATTTTAGTTCATTATACCCTAATAACTAATCCCTTATGTCATTTAACATGGCCCAAAATTTTAAACTACCCCACATTTGACAGGGCTGAAAATTTTAAACCACTCCACAATTGACAGGCCATTTTACGTAAGCTTAAAGGGCCCAATGATAATACCGTTCTAAGAAAGCCGGTCCAACCCTTTTATAGATCACAAATTGAGAGTTGCCAATGTAAATAAACGATGTGGGATCCTAAAACAAGGCCAACTTTTGTTTCAAAAAAACCAAGGCCAACTTATCCAACTGTGACCTTTCCTCTCACCGAAAAATCTCCAAAGTCGATATCAATTATCATATAGATGTTTCCATCGCTTGACTTAATGCCGACCGTTCTCAATCTTTCCACTACACGCGCAATGAGCGCATCAACTACTCCTACACATACGAATATTAGCTTCCAGTCAAACATCTCGTTGTCCAGCTCACCAACAAGGCCCAGGTTAATTATCCTAAAATCCTTATTCGCTTACTTGAGTTTCGAGTTTTATTGCATTTTTAATTAATCATGTATGTAGAAGATGTGTTATCTATGGTTTATTGGTTTATTTTAGTATTGATGAATTTTAGATGATGTTTAATGTCTTATTGGTTTATTGGTTTGGTTTAAGATTGAGGAATTTTTAAATTAGCTAGTGATGGATCTAGATATTAGTATAATTTGAAAAGAGCCTTTAAAGATCGGAAGAGCACACTCAAGGAATATAGTATAAAAAAAATTTCGAGGGCAGCTCTGTCCGTCCCTACGTTACTTGTTATGAGGTCTATTTTTTAGAGCTCACCTAGAGCCCCAATGACAGCAGAACCCGCACTAGTAATTAATGATACTGGAATTCTAATTCTATAGAATTCTAAATTGGCAACACCGGATTTTTATGGAATTTGCTGAATTCTAAATTAAAGACATCTAGAATTGTATTGATTTCTAAAATCTATCAAATTTTATATTGAGGACATCCTTCTAATTTTGCATTCGCATTTATCAAGCATGTGTATTGCGCAACTTAGTTACCTGTACCAAATATTGAAGTTGTAGGCGAGATGAATTAGCTGTGCCATATCACATCATCATCTTCATCCAGATATACGAGTATGTTGCTAGATGATCATGTAGTTAAATTATTACTCTATATTTTATTTTTATTTTTTTTCTAAATCCAAAGTATTTTGTGCATAGTCTGTGAAAAATTACCAAACACTGTCACATTGATTAAAATGGAATGCTAGGATATAAAAACCAAAGAATAGAATAATATATGCTATAAGTACTAGTCTAATGATAAGTTAAAATCAAACACGTGAAATAGTTTATTAAACTAATCATGTGTACTAATACTTGCAACCAGTAGTGATACATGACGTTACCTTATAAGCAAATGTAATGGTGACCAAAAGGAATCCAAAAGAAAATTCAATCAAGCAGACATAGAATTGAAAGTAGGGTAACAAGTAGCAAGCATACATAAAAGAAGAAGTTAATAATCAGCTGTCTGAAATCATTTATCATACTAATGACAACCCATATTGATGAAAATGGCCTTAGAATATCCGTACTTTCTCACCTGGTATGTAATCTTTAAGGGAAAGAAAACTTGGGACACAAAGCACCGACTGATATTTCATAAGAGTATCTAGAGCAACAATTTGCATAGGCTTGCTCACAGTATTGTAGGTCAAGAAGTGTTGCCGTTCCAATAACGAACTTGCAAAACGGATCTATTTATCATAAAGAGATTCGTCGTTCCTGACCCTGCTTCACCTTAATTGTTATTTGAACAAGTAAAAGTTCTGTCTTAGTAAGCGTCGCCGTTCCAACTAGGATAATAATCTACTGCCGTGTCATGGGGTTACGCACGTACAGATCCCCCATTAAATATTGATTACGAATATCACGGCTGTAGCATACCAAGCCATGTACAGAACCTACTAAATTTCCAAAGACTTTGCATCTATCTCCACTAGGGATTGTCGAGAGATTGAATTCAATTTCTGGTACATGATAAAGAAAATGCTCATCATTCTTGTTAATGAGGGAACCGACCTCACAGGTCGGTTAGATATATCCACCGAACTCATCAGAGTCGAACTGAGTCAGTTAGTGTAAACGAACGATTCTAATCATACACGTGGGTGGTGACTAGATACACATAGACGCCACCTATTATTCGGACCAGACATGTGAAAGACAAGCCCCAAAGTACTCAACTTAGCCATTTCTCCCTATAAATACCCCCACCATGTTAGTAGGGAAGGGATTTTTTCCTTTTAGTCATTTTGTTAATATTAGAATACCGAGATACTTACCTTACGAGGGAAGAAGGTAACCAAAGAATAAGGAAGGATCATTCAATTGTAGGGAATGGTTTAGTTTCAGTCTAAATCGTTGTCAACAATTTGGCGCTAGAAGGAGAGCCGGTTAATAGACACGCCACCATGAGCAACAATCGTTCAATTGCAGCCAAGTCCCTCTCCCGAACAATGAGATATGAAGATCCTCTCCCCACCGATGAACCGGCCCCCATTCCCAGTTCAATTCCGGCCCCACCAATATCTTAACTTGTAATTGATGAGATCCTTCAAACCATGCAACTCATGCAACAACAGCTAGACCAAATCCAACGGTAACAAACTCAGAAGCCCAGAACAGCAGACCCGTGGGAGGTACAATATGAACAACGAGGCATAAAGAAGATACTGGAAAAGGCGCCAAGGCGGGCACCCCGAAGCCTGACCAGAGTCATGTTGACGAAAGTCCACACCCTTCAAAGGCAGCTTGAACTACGCTCCGTGGCAAAAACGCAGGGGGACGTTTAAAGCCCCAAAGGACCGAAGTCTCGAGGTCGGCCACAAAACCTCCTCCTTTTGACCCGGAAGAGAAGATAAACGGCTTGGTGAATGAAAGGTTCCAAACCTCCCGATGCCAAGATTTGGGTTTAATGCCCCCGTCTAAGCGCGCAAAAACCGAGCTCTTGGAGATGAGGCGCCGACTCATCGAGTTGGAGAGGAAATATGCCGAGTCTTCCTAAGGCAGATACTTTGAGCGCAGACCTTCCCCTTTTAGTGTGGACATTCTGCAAACTCCACTGTCAAAGCTGAAGCTGCCCCACATGCCACCATACACCGGAGAGGCCGACCCCAACTCCCACCTAGACAAGTTTATGTCTTGGATGGAACTACAGGGAGCTGGAGAAGCAGCGATGTGTAGGGCCTTCCCTGCCACCTTGGGGGATACCCCCGCTAAGTGGTTGAGGGAACTATCCCAAAACTCGATCCGGAGTTGCGAAGAGCTGTTATCACAATTCTTGTCACAGTTTCTGGGAGCAAAAATCCGAACGGCACCAAAGGAAAAGCTGGTGACAGTGACGCAAGGGGCCACTGAGACTCTGAAGTCCTACCTGGACTGCTTTAACAAATAGGTGTTAGAAACCAAGAAAGTAACGGATGACACTTTGTTGATGACTGTCCTATCAGGACTGCAACATGAGAGCCGGTTCTGGTGGTCAGTCCACGAGGTTGGCCCCAAGAGCTTCCACGAGTTCTTAAAAGGGCAGAGAGATATATTAGCGCTGAAGATGCCACAGGCTGACCTGCTAATGTGAAAGCGGTCCCTGACACAAGTGCAGAAAAGGGAGGCAAAATTGCACCAAGAACTTTCAAAACCTTCGATGACTCCGGAAAGAAGAAGGAGCCCAGGTACCTAGAACGGGAAAAGCAAATGACTGAAGGACGGCAAACCTTTGCTACCTTGACCGCCTCTCCAGAAGAGATTTTCACACAAATATATCGGGAAAACATCTTACCCGAACCAGGGATGACTCAAGGACGGCAAACCTTTGCTACCTGGACTCAACCCTCTCAGTTAGACTAGGGCAAATATTGCCGATGCCACCAATCTATCGGCCATGAGACTAATGACTATTGCAATCTCAAACGAGAGTTGGAGCGCCTCATCGAGAAAGGCTATTTGAAAAAATTTATGGCACTTCCTAACCGCAGTACCAAAGAAACAGCACCTGTAATCCCGAAACCGGCCCTGACGCCGAATCAAAGTCAAGGAGGGGCGGAGATTCACACCCTAATTAATACCAACTCAAACGAGATCGGAAGACGTAGAAGATGGCGCCAGCTCGTGAGGCAGGAGTGGAATAGTTATCAGGCCTGTGATGTTCCTGAAAGGACCGATCTACTGGAGATATCCGTTTCATTTTCAGAAGAAAATGCGAGGGGCGTACTGCAACCCCACAACGATCCCCCTGGTCATATCGTTGAATATCAAAGGATTTGAAGTCCATCGAGTATTGGTCGATACCGGGAGTTTTACTAATGTACTATCCTTCGATGCATTTACACTGATGGGAGGTTGGTTAAGCCAGCTGTCTTCAGCAACCAACAACATTTAGGGCTTCATGGGAAATTCAATCCATCACCTGGGACAGATTCTGCTAATTGTGGAGATGGGAGTCTTTCCCAGAATAAGGCGCTTTGAAACTGATTTCATGGTGGTGAACATCCTCTCAAATTACAACGCAATATTGGGGAGACCTATCCTCCAAGAAACCAAAGCCGCCTTCTCGATCTACCACCTCTGCCTTAAATTCCAGACTCCATTTGGACCTACAACCATTAGCGGAGATCAGCGAATCGCCAGAGAGTGTGATCATGGGATTTGACCTGCACAAGTCAACATATTAACCCCGAGTCAGTTTAACTGTGAATAGCCATTGGACGCGGACCCTTGCGTCGGCAGTAAGAGAAAAACCCCCAGTCTCGAGGGGGATCTTGAGGCTGTCAGCATAATAGAGAACCGACCTGAGATGGAGATCCGGATTGGTCGCGACCTGGGAGAACCAATGAGGGGGGAATTATTGAACTTTTTGAAAGCAAATCTGGATGTATTCGCCTGGATCCATTCGGACATGGAAGGCATTGACCCCGCAGCTTCATGCCACCATCTTAACATTAACCCGTGTGCTAAGCCTGTTGTGCAAAAAGGAAGAAGGTTGGGGCCTAAGAGGTCAGAGGCCTTGGCAAGAAAGGTCGCAAAGCTGTTGAATAACGGGTTCATAAGGGAAGCATTGTAACCCCAATGGGTGGCAAACCCAGTACTGGTGCTTAAAGGTAACGGGTCTTGGAGACTTTGCATTGACTTCACCGACCTGAATAGGGCATGCCCTAAGAACAGCTTCCCCCTTCCCCATATCGATCAAATGGTGGATGCTACAGCTGGGCACAAGCTAATGACATTCATAGATGTATACTCAGGGTACAATCAAATACCCATGGCTCTGAAAGATGAAGAACTGACCTCCTTTTCCAAAGATAGAGGATTGTATTTCTACAAAATAATGCCGCTCGGGTTAAAAAATGCCGGTGCCACATATTAACATTTGGTTAACAAGATGTTCCATCAATTGATTGGGAAAACCATGGAACTTTATTCAACAGAATATTTTTTGCCTTTGGTGAACACCATCCTTTTACTATTCCATGTCGTTTTCCATGCACCTCTTGCGTCTCTTGGCCCTCATATAATATGCTTCTTCAATACCCCAACCACCTGCAACATTCCCTCCCGCATGACCTTGTACTTCTTCCCCTTTCTGCCCCTCGATTTCAACAGGTGTCTTCAGTTCCTCTCTTTTTTCCTCCTGCACCCGTTCATTGCCCCCCCCCACGATGCCCCCATTCTCCTTACAACCCTCTTCGACTTCTTTTGCGGTAGAAATAATAATATCAATACTGAGCCCTTGGCCCTCACATTCCATCCCTTTCTCTTCTTTCTCCCAACCTCCTACTGAGTTTTCTCCCCTCCCCCATCGACCTCCCTCGCATAGCTCGACTCCCACTCGCACTCCCAAACCCTCACATCACTTGTGAGCCACTTCTACCTCCACGAGACACCAAAGGAATTGCACATAGAAAATTACCTCCGTCCTTTTGCCACCCCACATGCACATTATCCTCAAGACATTCACATGCCTATGTCCAATCAAACCACAAGAAAAACAAAAATCCAGAAGATATTCATATTGAAAACTTACCGTAACCTCATCATGCACAGCTTCCAAGAATAGCCGAGCTCCTTTCCGAAGCAGCTTCTCCGTATCCACACAAACCCTGACCCTCGGTGAAACACTCTCCATGTCTACAGCCAACAACTACGCGACCTACTCTCCGATCACCCGAATGTAGCCCTCTGTTAAACACATCAAAGGCAAGCCGTTAATGTGCACCAAAAAAGGTACCAGATTAAATTGCAAACGGTCCACTTCACCCATTCTTGACGGCTTCATTAATGATAGAACTTGCTTATTAAACAGCCACGGGCCACCATTGAACACTCGTCCTCTGTCTATCTCCGTTTCGAAAGTGAAAAGAAACGTATTGTTGCCTCCTTTCGCCTCTATGGTAAAACCCTTTTCAGTTCGTCATATTATACGAAGAACGGATTCAAGCCCGTCCTTATTTGCATTCTGACTTCTCAAAATCTGGCCCATCAGGGAACGTTGCATGTGTTGAATGCCATCTCTTGAATTATCCGACGTAATAATTACCAATGGAAGCTTCTCCTCCTCTAACTGCAAATTACCGCAAAGCACTGCTATATCATCTTCCGCCATCATTGAAGAACCCACGAAGAATCATGAATAGTAATCCAAATGCAAGTGAAAGCCACTGCGCAAGACCCAACATACGGCTGGAAACATAACCCTAATCTCGTCGCTCTCGAGAGAGAAGAGATAGGGTAGTCGTATCAAATATACTAGTTAATGGCATGTATTTTGCACATCAATTTAGAGCATTTGTCATAAATTTTCTTATAGTGTTGCTAATTTGATATTTATTAGAGCATCTCCAATGCATAGTCAAGGTCGAATATCATGGCTCAAAGTTCAACATGAAAGAGATACACACAAAAAAATTGATGAGTCTCATATGATTCCTATTTTCTTTTTCTTTTAATCACTTTAATCTTTTTTACCCACTTTTTCTTCACTTTTTCTTCATCGTGTGATGTGCAATGTCATATATCTACATTCTTCTTCACCATGTAATCATTATTTTATTATTATTTTTGAATTTGTCTCTATCTCTCTCTTCTTTTTTGAATTTCCCTATATTTTTCTTCACATTTCTCTCTCTTCTCACTCAATTTCTCTCTCCTTTTTCTCTCTATCTCTCTCATGTTGAATTTTGAGCCATGACATTCGACTTTGACTAGGCATTGAAGATGCTCTTAATGGTTATTACAAAACACAACGTAGAAATTATTTCCTCTTGAATTTAAATGGAATATAATTTGCTGGAGATGTGTGGAATCATCTTGTTGTCATTAATGTATGGATAATATGCTTTTCGAAATCACGGCAATTCTACTTTAGCAACCAACAATTTTTTTTACCTAAAGATAATTAAGTATTCAAGTATAGAATCATAATCTTATCCATGTTCAATCCAACAAAATAGAATACAAAAATGAATTAGAAATTATTGAATATATATATAAGCATATTAGTCTGTGGCACCTTTACACTGTAATTTTCTCATCAAAAAGTCTGTTAATAAGGTCTTTTTCGATATTTTGTATCTTAGTATGGTAACTCATACACTATCCTTAATTTTTTTAATTTTTATTTTCTGTTGCTTTATCCTTTTAATTTTCTAAAATGAGATTCACTATCCAATTTAATAACTAATAGATATTTATTATCATTTGACTATTTAAATTATGGATAAATTTGGTTATGCAATGATGGATAAGTGTTCATGTGATTAAAATATTTGTAGTTTACAATTTTTTAAGCAAAAAAATTGTAGTTTATAATTAACTCATAAAACAATGAAAATTAATTAATATGAATAAGAAACTTAATTAATAACCCATATTCGTTAAATAATAAAATAATAGAAATAAATATGAATGAGTAACTTACTTTATAACTCATATTCATTGGATAATAAGTTTCACTTTAGAACTTTTATTTTTTATGAATTGTCTTATTTAAATTGAAATTTAATTAATTAAGCATATACATATATGTCGTTGGTTTAGGTTAGTTGAAAATTATAATCGGAATTTTTCTTAATGTTCCTGTTCTAAATATTAATAATTTCGACTACTCTTTTTAAAAATATATGACTACTTTTACGTATCATTAATTTATATCATTTTTATGTGATCTGGCTTTATTTATTTCTAATAAAAATATTTTGAAAATACATGACACCGCCCAACTAACAACTATTCCCTACAATGTTATTTATCTAAATTAGTGAAAAAATAAAATAATATTTATTTGCGTTAACAATAGCGATATGTTTCTTGCTATAAATTATAGTTACCTACCTTATCATGACAAGAACAAAATCACATTATTATTTGATTGATGTTAAAAATCAATTATTTCTTATTGGGTAATATAACCTTATAAAGTTTTAGCATACCAAAAATAAATAAATAAATAAATAAACTCATATATTTCATATTATTTATTTTTTAAAATTACTTTGATATATCCGTCCAGTGCAACACACGCGAGAAAATCTAGTTTAATTTAACAGTATAGATATAAGTTATTTAATTTTAAGTTTTGAATTCGAAGAGGAAAGAAAATTGAATTAAATAAATGACGATTGACTAAATTGAAAAATTAGAAATATAATTTAGACTCAATATTCTCACATGATAGCCACAGGACCGTGGGTATCCTATCATATCTACCAATAAATCAATTGTAAGTTAGAATATATGAAATTCTTATTTGAGGACACTTAAATTTTGTGTAATTTTAAAATCTATCAAATTCCAAGTATACACCCTTTTAATTTGTCAAGGGATAAGTCACAAATCGACTAAATATAAAAAAATACAAACCAATATATGAAGTGCTTAGGTTACTCTCCTTAATAGATTAACCTTTTAAGGTGAAACCCCCGTTAATATGGTATCAGAGCTCGTCAAGCTCAAACGAGCAATTCGATCTAGTTAAGAATCAAATGAGCACACATGTTTCAAGACTAGTATGTTCCAATAAGTCATCACCTTACAGGGGCATGATAAATCTCGCATCAACTAAATATATAAATATATATATATATATATATAAATATTTAAATCAAACTTCTCAAGGCGGAACCCTAAGCCGTAATATAATTGATTGAAATTTTGATGATGAAAGTGTTGCAATGATGTCAGCCGCTCTCAAACTGATAATTGAACTCCACTCTATTTTTTTCTTACATCAGTATGTCTTGTCCGGCTATTAAGAAAATAATTTTTGGCCATAGCCGTGGCTGGTTTGTCGTCACAAAGTATTCATGCAACTTCACCTTGCTTATCTCCAATGTCTTTGAAAATTCTTCTTTGCCGAATGACTTGTAAAGTTGTAATTGAGGTTGCCAAATAATTTTGGGTACTGTCTTTGGTAAATTAAGAGAGTGCCACAATATAAAAAGCAAAGACCATATATATGAAAGCAAAGACATTGCCAAAATATTTTCCAGCACATTTGTTATTTCTAATTCTAAACCGTTCACTCTGTCCAATGGTCTACTACAAAAAAATTACATGTCGTTACAAAAGGTCAGAAAAAAAAAAAAAAGGTGGTGGGGGGGGATTCCCATCATTAATGTATTCGCTATCACATCTAGACCTTTCTCGTGGGCAAAAAGGGAGAAAAAATGGTTTCCAATACAATATAATATATATAATTTTGTTTTTATTTATCTTTCCCTTTTTTTTTGGTGGTTTTTTTGTTTTTGTTTTTTTTTTTGGGGGGGGTTATCCAATAGGGGTGCAAGGGAGAGGAGGAAAATTAGAAGAATGATTAGTCTATAGCGAACTCAGAACCTTCCACACGAAACGTAAGTATCTAACTATTGTGTATTTGTGTTACAATTCAAACCAAACAAGGTATCAACAACTTATGTCTCCTCATAGTAGCCAAAAAAAAAAAAAGAATTGACAAAATATGGTAATGATAAATATAGAAATACACTGGCATTAACAAAATATTTGGATACAAACCATCATTAGATGAATTAAAAAATATACTGGCTTGGTCTGACAAAAATAGTTTAATTGTTATTTTTTACAGAGACTAATAAAACTTGTCTAGTAATAATGGTATTAAAAGAACAAATTCAAAAGCATCTTTCATAGAAATGAATTCAGGGGCGGATCCAAGGGGGTCTTCCCCGGTCCGCGGCTCGGCCCAAATCGGTCTGAGCCTTAAAAGAAATTTTTTTATTATTTATTTATTTATTTATTTATTTATTTATGTTTGGGTTAGGGAAAATATAGTTCGGTTAGGGGTAGATTGGCGTGCTGGCTACACCCCTGGAAATGATCTAAACGTCAAATAAGCGTATATCAAATAATTAATATTTCAATTATAGTTATGAGTCCTTACGTGGGTCATGGTGGGATTCCACCCTGCCCCATGACCCGACTTATCTTGACCCGCCCTATAAAATATTGGACAAAGACGTGTTATTGACAAAAACAATAAATATATAATTTTAATACGATATTAACAGTTACCTTCTTATATACTCGATTAATGATTTACTATATTTCACTTTTAAACAATCTAGCTTATTTTATATTATTAGTTAACAGTCTAATAATAAGTATCGGGCTTATATATACCCGTATTCATTGGATATCTGTTCAGATAATAATTTTCATATTTATGAGAAAGTAACCTTCCGGCGTACATTGTTTATGAGCAAAATTCAAAATTTATAGTTATAATTAAAATATTAAATAGGGATATATTTTTAAAGAAATACAAGGGATATTAGACTTTTAATATAAATGGAGACCATATATGTGTAACATCCTAAAAGAGTTCCTTTTGATAATATCAGATAATCAGAATAGAAGGAGTAATTATTTTGTGCAGTTTCTTTTTTTCTTGTGGATTTCATATCTCTTTGTTCACAAAATTTTCTCTAAAATTCATTATTATCTTCGTCAAATTAAAATATCAATAAATTAGTATTCAATCGGTACGTTGTACTGCGAGATAAATTCCCAATATTTCATATAAAAAATTCATTATGTAAATTACAAAAAATAATAAATAGTCACAATATAATAATTAAATCAAATGAAATAATAACATGAATTCAGTTAATATTTTTAAAACTTCACATCTATAGAGAAAAAAGACTAAGAAAATAATTTTTTTTCATCTTTTACAACCTACTCGTTACAACATAATGATATAGAAATAAAGATTAAAAAATAATCACAAAGATTTTTCAAATTAGATCATAGATTTCAAGAAAATAAAATTTAATCATATATTATTATGACAGAATTATATTATGTGTGTCTTTACCTGTTGGTTTGATGAAGATAAATGGATTTTTATATTATTGCACAAAAAAAGAAACAGATCAGTTGATTTGCTCTAAGTTATTATGATCTAAGTTTTCATTTATAATATAAGCTATTTTGAAATAAATTTTGATGTTCATATTATCAAGAACTCTGAAAAGAAAATTTTGAAAATCAAATAAAGATAAATAATAAATAAATAAATAAATAATAAATAGAGATAATACTAGATAATTAGTTTATAATGCCTTCATTTTCAAATAATTCAGTAGCAGGAAGAATAATTCTTAAAAAAATACTAATCCATAAGAAATTGAGCAGTTACTCGTCGTCAAATTTACATTGGTAGCGGATAATAAAAAATTATAAAAACTCATAATTATTTATAAATGCTGACAAAAAAAAGAAAGAAATGAGCAGACTAAAATAAGAAAAAGAATATGAAAAACTAATAAACTAATATAAATTATTGAAAACTCGTGATAAATATCCAAATAATAAAAGTTTAATTTTTAATTTTCAATTTTTTTTAAATTTCATTTTAATGAAGGAGTTTTTTTTTTTAATATTATCTTGGTTAGTGAGTTAACTTTGCGTTGAAAAAACTTGTATTTTGATAAAATTACACTAACTCCAAATTGTTCTATATTCAGAAGACTTTCATTAAGAAACACGATCATAGAGATCAATAGTGGCTGAGTTATATTATCCCTAAGAGAAAAATAGTTGTTTATTTATAAATCTAGAGTTTTATGCATGGCAAGTAGCAACGTAAAATTTTTGTAGACAACAATTTAAAAAATTTATCCAATTGGAACAATAGTAAAGAATAATAATTAAAACGTAATGCCTGTAATAACGTCATGATACACAGATATATATATATATATAATCACTACGCTCTTACAATAAAGTGTTGCATAAACTGTCACAATTTCAAGAAAATTTAATTCAACTTTATGATTTTCATGCAATCCACGACACTAAATAATAATAAATAATAATATATATTGTAATAATAGAAAAGTGATATTTTTTGGGGTTCGGTTTCCATAGATTCAAGGATTCTAATAAAGGAAAATTTGAAATTTATATAAAAATAAAATTTTGTGATTTTAGAAGGGGAGGAATTATGGAATGAATTTTGAAAAATTGTGCAACATTTTGATGATGTCAGCAAAATTATAGACGGGAAAATTACAATTGAAAATCCAAATTCAATTGAAAACTTTTGTATTTTATATTATTATTATATTATATGATTTTAACTATATTTTGGGACAAATGAATAAAAAAATAAAAGATTATCCTTGTGGGACGAGGCAATATATACTAGTTAACCGAAAGTTGCACTAAGAAATACAATGAGAAAAGTTGGCAACATAAATAAAAAACATCAGTTCCAATGCAACGAACCGTTAGGACGTTATGAAGTACCAACCACTTAATGCGTGACTCATGATTAGCAATTTTTGGTGCCCCAATTGCCGCCGTCAGAACATTTTTGCGAATGAAAAATATATGAGCCAAAAAAAATAAAATAAATAACAACTCCATTACAAATTTGCAATTTTTATTTTTATTTTTTATTTTTTGGTTTTTGCAACCTACAAGTTACAAGTTACATCAAAAATAAAAAAGTGAAAAAAAAAAGAGAAAAAGGAGAGAACAGGGCTTACTTGAAATAAAGTACGAGTTCAACAAGAAGGTAGAGTTTGTCTAATAAGACAAATTTGAATCCTTACACAGTGCCAGAGGCTGATTCTTATTCGCAATCTTAGGCCCATTAGAAATCACCAAAGAAGGTATACCTTATCTTCCAACCCAAGATAGGCTCATATTTAAACGCCATATATGCACTCTCACAGAAAATATTCAGCGAACCAAACCATGCGCCGCAAAATCGTACGTCGTACTGTATTTTGATTTGCTTTTTCGATTGATTTCTAGGATTTGCTTTTTCGATTGATTTCTAGGGTTTTAATTATATGTATCGCACTGCCTAATTGTTCCCTTGATTAATTTGTCGGGTTTTTACGTATGTGATGTTAGTTTTTGGTACTCACAATCATGATCATTATTCATTAATTTGCTTCTTGTGCTTTCTCCAAAGGTTGATTTAGACGATGAAAGTGGAGCTGAAGACAAATTAGAAGCAGCATTCAAACGAATTAATTATGGGAATGCAAATAGTTCTGGCAATATTGGTGTTCATAAGGAGGTGTTTGCAAATGTTGAAAAGGGAATAAATTTTAGTAGACGCGCGATGGATTTCAGGCACGACTACTGTCGAAATTGTGGTTCACGAATCAATTCTGCACAGCGCCTTAATGGCCGTGCTTCCGAACCTGGGATTAAGGTACATATACATATATGTGTGTGTAAAAATAGCTCTCGCCGTACGTCCACAAGATGTGCACACGTGGCCGGAGACCATTGGATTAGGTCGTCTAATGATCTCCCCCCACACACATGACGAGATGTCATTTAGATAACTATGTCGGCCCTCCCCAAGAATCTCTTTCCATATGTGCGTATTGAGGCATGGTCTTGTGAGACGTCAAGTTTACTACATATGTCTGTGCGCGCATTTTTGTTCCCTTATCATTCTTATTCCATATATATATATAAGGACTAAGGACTAGTAGTTAGAACTATTAGGACAATGAGTAATATATATGTCATTGCTAGCTGATCACAAGATTTCTAATTCTTTTAAGGTTGATGCCGGGAATGTCGTTAGAATTGATGGCAACAGTTCAGAATCCGAACACAGCAGATTCTTGCTAAATCAAATTTCAGACATTATTATCGACATCCTTTCAAGACTTCCAGCAATTACGGTCGTAAGATTCAAACTTGTTTGTTCCGTGGAGTGCACAATAAAATCTCCAGTGTAGATTTGTTTAGTTCCACAAATGGCTTGCTTTGCCTTGCCGACTGGGGGAATAATATAGTAGTTGTGTGCAATCCCATTACACGGGAGTATGTCATACTTCCGACCCTCGATCGTTTTGCTGATCATGGTCGTGGAGTTGCTTACGGGTTCAGTTCAAGCACTACTGGTGGTCAATTTAAAACTATTAGAATTTGTCAGTGGTCGCGTAAAGGAGTAGTGATGAACTCCGAATATAGAGTTCACACCCTTGGAACAGATTCATGGAGAAATTTGGGGGCCGCCGGTGCTGAATATAGTTTCGGTCATGACTCTAACGTTATTTTCTTCAATGGGAATCTTCATTGGCTGGTAGAAGATTTTAATGGCTCTGAGTTGATTTCTTGTTTTGACCTTGAGAAAGAGTCGTTTTAAGCCTCTTCCAGCTCCTTTTCGCCGAGTACATTGGCGTTATGTCAACGAGTATAACCTGGTTGTCGTTGCCGGTTGTCTATGTGCGTGTGACACGGCAAATTCTGATATAGTAATATGGCTGATGAAGGAATATGGAGTGAAGAAATCATGGACCAGAGAATTTGCCATCCCCAAAGTGTGTTGTTGTAGTATTTGTCCTTTGATGGTTTTTGAAGATGGTGATATAGTGTTCTTTTCGAAGCGCTGGTGGTCGGATGCCCCGTTGGCCTTGATGACGTACAGTAATGTGAGGAAATCTATGCTGAATGTTCCCACAGTCGGTAGTTATGCTCGAAATGGAGCACTGCTTTATGTCCCAAGCTTGGTTTCACTCAACGATTATGCTCCGGGCAAAGTAAGGATCTTCTAAGATAAACTAATTAGCGAGTATTGCATGTATCTTTTACGTTTTCATTCATACTCTTCTTTTTTTTTTTTTTTTTTTTGAGACAACCGTTTTTATTCATACTCGGTAGAATTGTGATCAGGTTACTTGTGGATTGTGGTTAATCAGCCAGTATTGTATCTTGCCCTCACCATTGTGTTGTTTTTATTGCCACACCGTCGATTTTAATTAACTTGATTGTTAACTAAGATATATGCATAATTTATCCACTTATTAATTGTTCCTATATTGATTTACGTACCCGGTATTAATTTGCTATATAATATGGGTTCTGGAACATTCCTCCATCAAATATCATTGACCCCATATTTCTTGAAATGAAAAATTTTATGTATACAATCTATATATTCAAAGGTGTAAGTAAAAATTTTGTGCACCATATATATGCATATAGACCCACTCATTTTGCATTTGATTTTGGGGCCTATTTTGCCGAAACTACAGCTGACAGAAGGTAAATTTTTTGGAAGAAACTCGGATGGACAAGGACTTTGTTAACCGTTTAATTAAAAGTTTCCTTAACCATCCATTTACCTGTGAGAAAGCATACTTCCCTCTCAAACATTTGCACGTGGATTTGCTTACATAACACAAAGAGGTCTATCGAAGAATAAACGTCCGAAGAGAAATCTTGTGGTTCAAAAGAACACAAGAGAGCCATAGGTTCATGTGAAATAGAATTTCAATCTCAATCTTGCTTTCTCCGACATTTCCTATCAATAAATCTTCTACTTTACTGAATTTGGTTCATATTCTTTATCTCGATCGGAGATCGGAAGATTAGTTCTTTTGCTGATCATGAACTCATCGACATATTTACTTTTGAAGGATTAAGCCAGTAATATTTTGATTGGGGTCTGGAATCTTGAATTCTGACGGTATGAAGATGAAATTCCTATGCAGGTAATTTGAAGCACAAATGAATTTTGAAAACCAAAATTTACTTGGGAAAAGTAAGTTAAAACTTTTAGCTCATGGGCCGATTAAAGGGTAATGCTAATTCTATTTATTACCACTGGCGAGATGGCAGTGAATTACAAGTCCATTTAAATGCATCACATGCATATTCGTATATTTTATTTGACTCATGATTTAATGTTGACACTTTGGGTCGTGATGCTGGTGATAAACAACATTATTGGTACCAATTAATGACATATGGCTAAAATTGTATATAATTTCCAAGCGATTTGATCCGAGTGTGTAAACCATAGATTGGGACTTACTCCAATTTATAATTCTATATCTAACTCTACTTTCAATATGACCTCCTACATGTAACGGAGATTTTTTATTTTTCCATCAAATCCCTACATGTGACACTTGAACTCAAAACTTTTGCCTACCTTCATACCACATTAACTCGCCCTGATCTATGAACTTAGATTGGACCGTGTACGTATTATTTGTCTTCAACAGTTTCAGTGGTAAAGCTAGCTAGTGTGAAAAAGTTTCAGTGGTAAAGCTAACTAGTGTGAAACTCAACCACTATCAATATGTACCTTAAGAACCATGTTTAAGGTTTTTAATAGGACAGTTGCACCACTTCATTAATTGATACCCATATCTAATTGCATATAAAAGGAGGACCTTTAATTGGTAGAACTTCTCACTGAAGACAGCCATAGAAAAGTTTGCCATGATTAGGCAAGACAGTAAAAGAAATTTGAATGTAAAATTAACTAGGATTGTATACCTCAAGATTGCACATACAATTTTTTTTTCCTTCTTCTTTTCAGTATTCCTTCACGTTTCTCTTCTACTAAGCCTTAGAAAAAGACATAAGAATTAAATTCTTCTACCTGACTTTCCCCATACGATATCAAAGGTATGGTATAATTCTTCCCATTAACCTCTTTCAATTCTAGTTCAAAAGCTTGCAAAGCAGATTCCAAGACAAGCTATCAAGAAAAAGTACTAAATCTCAAAAGTGTTCTCTTTTTATGTTTTGTCACTTGTCACTAAATTAAAGATATCGGTGGAGATTACATGTCTTATATCTTTAATTGATTGTATTGCTTCTACTAACAAAATGATTCATTCACTCGATTTCAAATTTGCATTGTAATTTATAGAATATATATATATATAACTGATCCCCTTTCCCCAGCTAATTGATTATATATTCTTGTTCTGAGTGGCATATATTCATGGAAAACACAACTCGTTAATTGTCATTTAAACACAAACTTTTCTCGCCATCAATAATATTGTACATATTCTACGGCATTGATTATGGGTTAGGCAAAGTTTTCAACCAATCAATTAAGGTTTAGTTTCTAATTCTAATGGATTAGACACATTATTCCATTCTTTAAAAAGATATAAGAAAATAATATATATATATATAAAAGAAGGAAACAAAGTAACAATGAATATTAGACTTGGACCTAGAGTTAGTTGAGAAGAATATTTTCAAAATTAGTTGAAATCTTCGTGAGAGTGGGCAAGTTCCATTATTAATACTCTAAAAAGATATGATTTGATCAAACTTACTAAGTCATTTGGTTCTGTTTGGGAGTGGATAATTAGGTAATATTTGTAGGTACCACAAAATGTATATAGGTAAAAGATTTGGCAAGTGACTTGCATTACTGCATGTATAAAACTATATATATAATTTAAAAGTATTTTAAGGATCACGATACGAGTTTAGATTTTCGAGCTCAGATATCCATCCCCAACAACAGAGAGAGAGAGAGAGAGAGAGTAATTTTAAGGAAGGATAAAAAGTGACATGAATATAAGTGCAGTCATATATATAAATAAAAGTTAAGAGTATTTTAAGGATCACAATCAAAAAAACTATACTTGGAGCTCGGATTTCTGAGTCGAGGTATCCCCCTCCCCCCAAAAGAGTAATTTTAATGAAAGATGCAAAAGTGACATGAATATAAGTATAGGCTTACGTGGAGCCAAACAATTTTTTTGACATGCTGTCATCATAAAGTTTATAAAAAATAATTATAATACAAATACTTCTTTTCTATTTCATGCTCAGCTAGCTTGCTTGCTTTTACCATCTTTCTAATTTCGCCATGTCGAGCTCTTGTGTTTGATAATAATGAGGAAAAATGAGTGTTGAAATTGAGTATATTTCAAGATATCATAAAATTAATGGTTTCAATAAATTCAAACATAGTTTTAATTATCTCTAGAGTCATGTGAAAATATAGAAAGAATTTTGTCTAAGCCAATTTACAACAATATTAGTCTTTAAGAAATAAGAAGTGACATACTCCAAAGATGACAAAGACTTGACTGATTGATCAATTGCTTTTTCTAGTTTGATGAACAGTTCATTCTCCTAGACATCGAGTAAAATACACATTACAAAATGTTGCAAAAAAAAAAAAAAAAAAAATTGTAACAGCGAAAAGAAAGATGTTACAGTTTCTTTCTTTCTTTTTTTTAAGGAGAAAGAAAGACATATATTAAAATTAATCTAGTTCGATGAACAGTTCGTTCTCCTGAACATGGAGTAAAATACACATTACAAAAAATAGCAACTATCTCCTTAAAAAAAATTTGTAACATCCAAACGAAAGATCTATGTTAAAATTGGTCCTATGTTTCAGTAGGATAAATATCTTTACATATTTGTATTGCCATAATGTAGATTTGTAATGGTACTTTAATAAGAAATTGATAATTGGTATAAGTTTCCATACCCATGCATCTAATCTAAATTATTTAAAAAAAAAAAAACGAAATAATGACTTTAAAAAAAGACAAGAACAGCACGATATTATCTGACTTCAACTAGAACATTCCGAACTATATTAAATTAAATAAACTAAAAGTTTCACCAGTTAATTAACCTCCAAATACACTTATTGTCTTGAAAGAATTCAATAACAGTCTCTTTATTAATTACTTTTAATCTTTGATATGTTTCCCATAAATTAAATTAGTTTCGTGATCAAACCTTCTCGATATCAATGAGTGTGCAAAAGGAGGCCATTATGATTAATTCTATCAAACTTAGCTTAATTAATTAATCTAATATCCCCTAAAGCACAGCACCTCTATGTGCTTAACTTGCTTGTGACGCAATACTCGAAATATAAATATAAAACAGCGTTGGCACATAATATTAGAATCCAACTTTGTTCTTCCTTAATTAATGCTGGAAAACACGTCAGACTTATATTACAATTAACAATATGTATGATGCAGAAAATTTCTCATAACAAGTCTGATGCTGACATGCTGTCACCTTGCTAGCCTACATAAAATGGCGCACATTGAATCAGCCGAACTTTCCTGTATGTCTGCATTTTTCTTCCACCATTTTTCTCGCCTTATATTTCCTCAATCTTATAAATAAACTTCAATTTCTCCGTATATATAGTCCAACTTCTTTCGGCATGATTTTCGCTTAATTTTGTTGTCTAACTGAATGTTCCTCCAAATGTAGGGTTCCAAAAGTCTGACGTCATCTCTGCAGCCAGTGGAAAGGTAATTAATATTGGAACAAGGCAAAGTCCCCGGCCTTTTAACTCTTGTTTCGACCCTTCCCCATCCTTGTGTTTATAAGCACTTCCCTGCACGAAATATATGACGTGTTCAATGAGATAAGACTGTACAATACTCGAATTTACTATATTAAAGAAGAAAAAGAAGTTAAAATATTCACTGTAATACGTATCTAATACTATCGAGTAATATTAGTAAAGCTTTTTATCACCTGAGACTTTATCGGTAATGAAAAATTTGACCTAATTTTAATTGAAAATAGTATTCTTTAGGTTGTACGTACGCACCTGTTGGCAATGGACAGAGTAATGGTTTTTCATGTACGAGGTACTTAATACCTGCAAAAGTAAGCACATAAGACCACAATCACAAGAAATAATGTGTATCTTTTTGGAGAAATTAAAATATGATTTCTTGTGGGACTTGAGATTAGATATGTGATTATGGGAACATACACTGACTTGATCATGGAGAAATTTAATGTATTCAATTGCTTCCTGGAGGACTGATGCAGTATCCGTCTACAAGAGAATAACAAATCGGTTAAAAACATATATATACATAATTTCTGGAAAAATATGAGAGAAAGAATCCAAATTGTAACCTTTCCAAAAGGTGAAACCAACTGTTGTAGAGCAGTTATTCTGTCTCCCAACTTCTCTTTTCTGACCTGATCAAGAGATAAAAGCCTAAAAAAGTTAATATTCTTTTGCAAAAATTAATAATAATGAACTTGTAGAAAAGAAAGCACAACTAAAGCTTGCTTTATTCAAAAGGTTTATTATATTGTACCTTAAAAGTTGGTAAAGGTGATGGTGTTTCGATTCGGGAACGCTTGAATGCTGGTTCATCGCTGCTTTTCTTTGTTTCTGGGCTCGACCAGTCAAGAGTACTCGAAGGGAAAAAGCTAGCTATAACGCCGTTGGTGGTACTGGAAAAGGGTAAATGATTGTGAGGTTGCAAGGTAGAGGGTTTAGGCAAAGAAGGCAGAACTTCATTCGACTTCACTGGATTATACTTGGGGGATAAAGATTGTTGAGGCTGGTCGGTATCGGAATCAAATAAAGATTGCAGAAATGATGAAGTATATAAGGTGTAGCTGTCAGAAGCTGAATTTAATGGAAAGGCAGAATCGGTGGAGAAATCCTTTGAATTCCAATCCATTTGGTTTAGTTGGTGGCTGTCAATTCTAGATTGTTGCTGATTATTCAGTCTTGAATTCTGGTTTTGATTTGCTAGTGAACAGTTCCTTTCAGATATTCCATTTTCTTGGCTGCAAGATGACAATGAGAAAATGAAATGTTAGTTCAACTTGACATACTTTTTGATATTTTTATCAAGAAAATCTCTTTGGAATATAAGCAACTTTTTCAATAATCTGATTATATTAATTTTGACAATAATGCATACTTAATGTTAGTTACGCATAATCTAAAAGCTTACGCTGTTAGAGATTTTAAAAAGAAAAAAAGAAAAGAAAAAAGAAAAGAAAAAAATTTGTCTACGGAAGGTCGGCCTAAAGACCCAAAATAGGCACGGATAAGCTTTTAGACAGAATGGTTCAAATGAGAAACCGGAGACGATAATCCTTACAGGAAATCTTGATGATTCCAATGTTCACTTGTTGATGACGAAAGGTCGATTCCCGTCATTTCTAAGTTTGATTTTTGTCCAATATGATCAGAATCTGAATTGAACTCATCATTTGACAATATTGGCCATCCAAAGCTCGATCCCATGTCGTTGATAGCGGCCGAGCAAGGTGAAGAACTGAATAAACTTCTCGCCGGATTCCACCAGTTGTCGCCACAAAACCCACCCTGGATTAATTCTTCCGCCATGGCCAGAACAAGTACTTCTTGAAAAAACTAGTCTTTTTCAGGAGTTTACTTGTTTTTGTACTTCTTGGAATTAACTTGGTTCACGTGGAAGTGAATCGGTGGCTGGTGCTGTCTGTGTATATATAGGCAGAGAAAGAGACGGTTGGGGGAATTGGAGGGTAGGAACAGGTGAATTAGAACCACCGGAATTTTTGGTTGACTTTTTAAAGATATTATGGTCTGCAGATTAGGCAGACTGAAGAGAATATTTTAGCAGTAAAGGATATTTTTCTTTGTTGATGAAATTGGTGATATATAAATAAAAGTTTTCTTGAGAAGCTAGCATTAATTAGTAGACTTGGCAAAGTGGCTAACGATCCAGGTACTGGAGTTCAGCTTGTGCTTTTCGAGTTTCACTTAGCTCGTCCTCACAAGAAGGCAAGCATGAGCCTGAGCATGAATGATCACCTCGTTGGCGGGTCGAGCTAACCACGAGTGACTTGCGACCTGCTCGCTGTTAAAACCAAAGAAACTTGAAAAAAATTAAAAAGCTCACAAGTATGTGACCAGCTCGGGGGTTGCTCGTACTCGGCTTGCACAAATGCGTGCATGAGGTCAAATACGAGCACAAGTCCAAACATAGGGACCCGAGCACAAGTCCAAACCCGCTCTGACAAGCCGAACTCGATTCACAGAGCTCTTTTGCCAAGTTTAACGCCTTGAATTCACTTCTTGAGTTTTAAGGACGGTGCTACATGAGGCACTGCCAGGGTCAGACCCAAAAAGAAAAAGAATTTTTCTAAAATGTGTGAATGTGCCGTTTGATTTTAAAAGCTTCCAATTAAGCTATTTCTCTATCTAATGAAGCACTACATCCCAAAATCAATTAACCCAAATTCCACTACCCTTCTGATATCTATTGCTCTTTAATTAACGTATTGGTTATATATATATATATATATATATATACACACATACATACATTATAAAGTTGTGACCACACCTCCTTTTTTTGGGTGCCGGCACCTTAAGATATTAACAATAAAATTTTGACTAGCCCACCACGAAAAATTTTTCTAGCTCCAAGTTTAGCCATGAGAATCTACAGTTATATTGTGTTGCGAGGAATCGGACGTGTAGTACACCTCATCACTAGGTATGACTTGTAAACAATATGGTTCTAACATTTTAGAATTATGAATTAAATTCAGTGTTGTTTAACAAGTGTAAAAAAGAGACACATAAAGCTTGTTAAAGCACAAAACGTCGTGGAAAACATCAATATGCGCAAAAAAAAGTCCCAAAAAGGGTAAAAATGTTCTCTTAGCAGACATATAGAGAGAGATCCAGACTAGCTGGGGAAAAAGCACAAAGCTTTTCTTTGATTTTTCTTGCTATTTACACTCTGTAATTTTTAAAACAATGTTTCACTACTCTATTATATATACACGCACAGTTACATTCTTCTCTTCGTGTAAGGTTAAATACTATTTACTTTCCAATTTTTCTGATATTCAAATGAAAATGTTTTCTTTTTAAGTCAAAATTTATTTTCAAATCAATCTATTATTTTCTTTTCTTTCACCAACTTTAATTTCCCTTCAAGTAATTTAGTGCAATTGATTTTGCGTATAGCAAATAAATTTGTAATGTTGACAAAATGCATTAAGAATTTCGTCGCATCTGGACTCGAGTATGCAAATTTTCAACTTGAAGTCTCAAGAAATCTAAAGCGTAAGCATTTTCTTCGTAATTTCAAACATATATAATTATATATCTACGACGCGTTTTTTCTAATATAAAATATTTCTATATAACAAAAACAAGTCAACCTGAGAAAAATTGAAGAAAAGAACAAAAAATTAAGCGGGGGCCACATCGCCTTGACTTGTGTGTCAAATATTTCAAAAGCAAGTTAGGATACATTACATTTTCTATGAAATATGTAAAGATGGTGCATGTAGCCTAAAGGTTTGTCCTTCCAATTATTGCATTTGGCTTAGGAAAAATGTATGAAAATTTTCTAGGAACAATAGACGGTATTATGGTGCTATTCATTAGTATTAATTGATGAAAATATATGCAACTGTCTCCTTATTGGTGGATTTTAATTGTAAGGCTCATAGAGCCCACGTCCACGTGAGCATGTGGCACTATTGATTGGTGTTAGAATGAGATCGGTAAAATGTGAAAGAATTACTTATTTATTATCCTTAGATAATATGAAGTAGTGCGTCAAAATATATTACATATTTTACAATGTATTCTATTGATTACTTGATATACCGAAAATTCTATGAGTTTACATTTGATCCTCTCTCTTGTACATATATATGAATTTGGCTTCCATTCAAGCCAACAACATAGATGGTCTAATTCTCTTCAGAAAAAAGGACGGTCTAATTAATTAATGAAAGAAATAATATTAGAAGGGAGTGTCTACGTGTTATGAATACACCCTCAAACTCTTGATTAAAATTGTATATGCGTGGGTGTCGTAAAATAAAATATTTAAAATTGATTATTATAATCTATTTTAAATTGGAAGTAATTTGCTAACATGGATGATGGAGTTGAATTTTAAATATTGTGGTTGACACGAGAGTCAACTTTTGTATGCCAAAGAAAATTTGGTGACACTCTATCCACTCCTTGGATTTTCTACTTGGCTTTTTATAATAGAGGAATGGTTTATTTTACAAAAAAAATAACCATTTGGGTCTTGACATGTCATGGTTTATGACTTCTACCGGAACCCCTAATATATATACAATACTCTAAGAATATATTAATTATGACGTTGAGAATCACATAAATTGACGTTAACAAAAATATTTCTTTTGCATTTGGATAACGTTTCTGAATCTTTTTTTTTTTTTTAAGAGAAAAAAATTACTCATTCATGGCATCAATTTGTAGAACTTCAAGAAAAAAGGTTGGTGGCATCACATGCCACTATACAGAGTCAGACAAAGGACCCGTTGCCCTAACTAATCTATAAGCATTCTGATTCGCTAATCTCCTACAACTAGAGAATCTAACGTTTGTCAATATCCTTTAAGATCGAGGATTCATTAGTATGGAGATAATCATGCTCCCGGCTTTGGCGTGAGCGTGGAATTAGGATTTCTTTTTTTAAAAAAAAATTACAATGATATATATATTTTACTAACAAGATAATTTATGTCAAGACCAGGTGGTATAGTGGTATTTAAATGGATTTCCCACACTTAAGTCTAGAGTTTAATTCCCTTCCTCGAAATTCCCCTTTGTAATATTCAAAAGTAAAAAAAAAAAAATATTTCATTTATAAAATGAGTTCCCCATTTTTAGTCAAGAATCATGTGGTCTAGTTGTATTCAAGTGGACTTCCTGCACCATAGAACTAAGATTCGATACTTTTCACGACAATCTCTTTGTAATGTTAAAAAAATAAAAAATCTGAGTTTGTAACAAACTAGACGGGAATATAGCTGACGATATTATCCTAGGTTATTTAAGTGAGGGTACTAATGGAGTGGAGAGGTGAGTTGGACCTAATCACACTTTGTTTTCTCCATAGGTTATCATTTCTAATGAAAGTGCCTAATGCCCAATTTTATTTGGGCACATAATATTTCCCTTTTCCTTTATCTTTCTTATGCGATAATTAAAGGTATTATTATTTTATTCTTTTTCCTTAAACTCAATAAGTACAAGTCGAAGATGCATATTAAGGATGTCTATGCAAGCCATATTGAAAGGTTCCCTTAGCATGGATATCAATGTTTCGATGCTAGATGAATATTATATAAGTCACGATTGCTTGGTAACTAGAAGTCTCTTTATTTATATTATATATATATATATATATATATAGGACTAAGTGCTTGCTAGTCACTCTTCATTCTTCGTTCAAAACCATTGAGTGTTAGCTTAGGGATTTTTCTCTCGTAATAAAAAAAAAAGTACTGAGCTGAACTAGAAAATCAATTTAGAATTTAATAAATGAGGACGAGAACGTCATGGTTACATACTTTGCATGTGTACATATCATATTGAGTACAAATTCTTATCTATAATTTAATAGTCTGCGTTAACCATATTAATTAAAACCTTAATTTGGGGCAATTGGGGTAGTAAGATTTCGACACTTCATGATTGGCAATTGCCGATTTTTACTATTCATCCAGTTTTGGTCAATACGGGCATGTATGGGGAGTTCGGACAGTACAAGTAGCAACTTTTCATTTGAAAATAAAATCAGCAATAAACAGTTTTAGAAGGAAAAAACAAACAAACAAACAAACATGGATGTCAAGTCGGAAATTGCAAAATAAACTTTATTTTTCTTTTTTTTGAAGCAAGCAAAATAAGCTTTTAATTCAAGCTACCAAAAAAGATTAGTCATTATTCAAGAGACTGTTATTCCAAGTTGTGACAGTAATGCTTATTGTTTAGATTAGATGGTTCTCACATCTCAATCCATCCAAAAATTATTATGGAATTCAAAGTTGTACAACTCATCACCATCATAATAATAATAATAATAATAATAATAATAATAATAATAATAATAATAATAATAATAATAATAATAATGCAAATAGCGAATTACAGAAAAATAAAATAAAAAATTCAAAGATTGGTTTACCATATCGTATAAAGCAGCAAATTATAATGAATAAGCCTATAGCAACCAAAGAACATGCTACTTGTATATTATTGTTTATTATTATGCTAGAATACCAATTTTCTCACAACGGAAAACTGGACACAAAGTTTGGAAGAAAGATAACGAAAGAAAAATTCTATAAAGCGACAATGGATTAACAATAAGTAGTACTTATAGATGAGAAAGCCTTCATAAGGTCTTTGATTAAATAATTTATCATCCCTTTTTCTTAAAAAAAAAAAGTCAAATTTGTTATCCATTATGAATCATTTGATTCTCCAAAAATAATAATAACCTTCACGTGTTATTATGCCTTTCCAACAAATGTTGTGCTGTTAGCGCTGTTAGTGAAAGATGTAGTCCCAGTCTCCTCTCAAGCATCTAGCGGGAATTTAGAAACATCTTTGTAAACAAATTAAATATACAAAGTAAATTTTATACATTCATATAGACACACACTAGTAGAGAATCGTGCTTTGCACAGTCTTTACTATAATTTTCAGATTGATTTTGTTCAAATAAACTTCTTTTATTATGACATTTATGTTAATTATTTTAATGAGAAGAAAATACTTTGCCAATTTTTAAAAAATTTTAAGAATTATGAAAGAACACTTAAAATTTTTTATGTCATTATTATCATATAAGTCTACATTACATTTTAGTTGATTATATAACAAAGGAAACAAATTTTGGTCGATCGGCTTTTAATGATATCGAGAGAAAATTGCACCTTTTACATTTTTAAATTCCTTGCGTAGTTTGTTAAATTTTACAAGCATATTTATTTATAGCTTTCAATGACTACGTTATAGTGAATTTTTTTTTAATTGTACCCCATGGTAAAATATACTACCCTAGCCTATAATTACATTATTATTATTATTATTAAATTGAATTATTCAAATATTATTTTAATAGACAACTCTTTGAAATTTATACAAAAAACTTTTATCTTTTATAACTATAAATATATGTATCTATAGAAATATAAATAGATATTCATTTTTTTTCCAAACAAATAAGCTTAAACAAAAAAGTGAAAAATTAAAAAAAAAGGAAAAAAAGAACTCAAAATTTAATTGAATTTAATTGGCATAATATATATAGAACAAAAAATAACTTTATAAAAAATAAGAGTTTTATAAAAAGTGTCCCAAGCAATAATAAAAAACTTTTATCTTTTATAATAAAAATGATTAAAAGTCTCTCTTTTATAGTTGTACAGATTTGAATATGTAGAAATGTAGATAGATATCCATTTTGTCAATAAACTCACAAAAATAGAGAGAGAACGAAAAGGAAGGCAAAAAAAGGCCAAAAAAGACAAACTTCTGTACCCAAAATGAAGCAAACATAAAATAAAATAAATTAAAAAGAAAAAAAAATCATCATGACATCATGATGATGCCCTATGAACAATAGTCTTTTTTTCCTCTCTTTTAGAATTGTAGAGATATTATTATATTATTAGTTTATCCAATGGGACAAGTATATATGTGCCATATTTTTTAATATCCATGCCACGTTTTTAATTAAGGTGAAATTCCTTATCTTTAGTCTTTCTAACATTTATGCCCCTTGTATTTTTTTGCTATATTTTTCTCGAAATTTTCATTTCACTATATCATCTCATATTTTAATCATGGGATATTGTTTTTATACTTCAAATCTTACGAAAATATGTGGTTTTATTTTTATAAGTATTAATTTTTACTTATTTAAAAAATTAGGAAATTCTTGCAAATAAAAGGTTAAAAATAAAAGATCGGACAAAAACAAGTTAATAATGTGTATTTAAAAGTTTGAAAAAATATAGATATTGGATACAATTACAATTATATAGTGGGATGGTTAGTAAAAAAATAGTGTCAATATAACTCTCTTTAAAGAATAATAACATAACAAAATATATAATTATAGTTATATATTATCCTTGAAGCCATAATAAATATGATTATCAATTTCAAAAAAAAAAATGATTATAGTAACTAAGGTCTCACGACCTATGCCACAATATATGTGAAATATGATTCCAGTACCAAATCTCTGTGAAATTTTAGCCATTAGCATAGGCCATTGATTAGTTTATTATATATATGGGTATATAAACATACCCTCGAGAGTATAATATTAGAATTGTTATTGGTCCCTATTATAAATAATATTATACTTTTATTATTGTGTTAACCAAAGGAATTCTTCCTTTAAAAAAAAAAATGAAAAGAATTTCTTATAATAACTTAAAATGAGATTATGTTAAACCGGTCCAATAAAATAAAAGAAATTTTGACTACTTTTCAGGAAAGAGTAGTTTGCACGCTTGTTACAAGTCAACTAATGTCTCTCAACAAATAAAAAATGGTTAACGTATCAAGTCATAAGGCCTTTTTCTTGATTTTATATAAAGATGGATTTTCACCTAATCTTGCCATTATTAGTCCCGCTATATGCCTATGTGGACAAGTTCCGATTGGTTTCACAAATGAAAAGGTTAATTGGGGTAATGACATAAATTTAAAATTGTTGAATTTAATTTGGTTCTAAGTACTCTAGCGAGTAGTACTCTTATGACGCTATTTAGTAACATGAACATGCTTGCAGGTCCGATATCTAAAATACACCAATAGGATTGGAAGGGGGTAATTGCTTATTTCTAATTGTTTCATTTAAGAGGTAGGACTAGCGAATAGCACTATAAAGTGCCATCTGCTAGTACTAAAAAAATTTTCACGGGTAAATTACTATTTAACTCAAAATATAATTTTCTTCATTAAGCAGGTTGTGACTCTTCATGCTCTTAAATATTGTGGATTATGCAAATTAATTATATCTATTATTTCTTAATCGTTTACAAAATTAGACGAAACATAAATATATTACAGCCTACTGTATATGATCTATATCTGACATAAGAATCATCTGACCAAGGATAGAAAATATTGAAGAAAATAAAGATGATTGATTGTTTGTAAATAATTAAATTATCTGATATTTTTTATTGTAAATTTGTAATTATCTTCACGTGGAGTCCTCATTTTTGTATTGTTTATCTTAGAATTGGAGATAGAATTCTTTTATGTATATAATACATATCTTATACATGAGATAGAATCTTTTTGTTGTATATAGACATGTACTATCACTGAATGAATTACGAAATCATTTTATTCCTCATTAAAGTTTGTTAACTCTCTTAATTAAACCTGGTTCCAACTATTTTAGAAAACTTCGTACGTATATAGTTGATACGATGAAGGAAATTTAATATATGAAACCTCACAGTTGGCGACATGATCATTTCGGTTAGGGACCATGTTGCCCATGTGTTTGATGGTTAATTTAGAGATAAGGGTATTTATCGGATTCAATATAAAGGATGACCAAGTGATTTCATCACATCCTTTAAGCTATATATCATCATTGATATTAGATCATATCAGTCAACGATCTGACTGTGCATCATTTAGCAATGTGATTGAAACTATAAGATAGGGAAGTGTCCCATGCTCTTATCCATGGTGAAATAATTGCCACCAACTCTAATCTCATAAGTCATAGTAACTACCGGCTAGCTACAAATGATAACTACCAACTAATCAACCACCTATAAAAAGATTTGAAATAATTTACTTACTGTGTTCCTTTTCCTCTTCCAAGAAATAGATATATAATTCTCTTAGATATATCAAGCAAACTAACTTTTTCTCATACCAGAGTAGAATCGGGGATATTCCCGTCTATGCTTTTCAAGTCTTGAAGCTACTAAAGGTGAGAGCATTCATCTATAGGTTTGGTGGGTTCGTTCATTCATTTTTCCTATCCAACTATTGGATCAATTGGCACCGTCTATGGAACCGAGTTAAGCCATGCATGTCTTGAGCTAGATGGCATGGTCATGCACGGGCTGTTCTTTTATCACCTCCAGAAGAACCAATAGCCGCTTGGTTTGTCACTCTAGAATAGTTTGGTGAGTTACAAACACTACTAGAAAATGTGTAAATAGCAACAAAATTTTAGTAACCGAATCATTTTTAGTACTATTAGCAACAGAATAGTAACGGGTTACTAACGGAGCCCGCATAGCCACAAAATTAGTAATGGAATCATTTCTATTATTACTTTTTTGTTATTAATATGTTACTGAATAGTAACAGAAATAATTTGTTACTATTAATAACAGAATAGTAACGGATTAGTAACGGAGCACGCATAGCTACGGAACTAGTAATGAAATTATTTATTTTGGTACTTTTTCATTACTAATCTGTTACTGAATAATAATGGAAACCATTTGTCACTATTAGCAACAGAATAGTAACGGAGTGCGCATAGCCAAAGAATAAGTAATAGAATCATTTCTGTTGCTACTTTTTTGTTACTAATCAATTACTGAATTGTAACGGAAATCATTTCTCACTATTAGTAACGAATTACCAACAACTTAGTAACGAATATTCTTTTTCATATTTTTTTTAAATGTATATTTAAAGTTACCAACAGAATCAGGAATGAAACTAAGTCAGTTGGTAATAATCCGTTTCTAATCGGTTGCTATTTGTAACGATCATCGACCGTTGCATCATCGACCGTTGCTATTCGTAACGGACCTTTCTACTACTAATTTCTTGAAGAACGAAAAACTTCATAAATTTGTGAAATATTTGTTAAAAATTTTTCCTCTTAAAGCAGCATATATAGATAGACACCACTTGTATATTGAAATTGGGAAGTTTCTGAAGGGCTCCCTTGTTTCAGTTTGTAGAAAAATATTATTGTTTCAGTTCGTAAAAAAATAATATTTAGAGAAAAGCATACGACGTTCCGGTGTATGTTGTCAATACCACTAAAGTAATTGGGGAAAAATTGAAAAGCTTCAATGTTTGAAAAGGAAAATTCAATATTTTTAAATTGCCAAAATTACTATAACATACTTTATATAAATTATGGAGTAAAATGTTAACATATATACATGGTAGCCTAGTGGTTGGGACTTTACTCCCCAACCACTAGGTCCCAAGTTTGAATCTCCAATGCAACATAAAGGAAATTACTTCTTGCACGTCAGGAGGTTGGGCCTTCACAGGTCAGGTCGGGTCGGGTCAGAGATCGGAAGAGCGTCGGGCCTTTGTTGGTTGGGTCGGGTTACAGAAAAAAATTTATTTTTTAAATTCTAATCTACGATTAGTAATGGAAGTAGTAACAAAAGTTTGTTGTTAATTAGTATCTCTTTTATCTGTTGGTAATTTAGTAAGTTCGAATCTCCATATGAACATAAAGAAAATTAATTCTCACAGGTCAGGAGGTTGGGCCATCACAGGTCGGGTCGGGTTGGGCATTTATAGGCCGGGTCGGGTTATAGAAAAAAATAATTATTTTTTAAATTCTAATCTACGACTAGTAATAGAATTAGTAACAAAAGTTTATTACTAAATAATAACTCTTTTAACTGTTAGTAATTTAGTAACGGCCTAATCTAGTGTTAATTAGTATCAAAAGACTTTTACGTTACTAATTAGTGACAGAAAGTTTCGTTGCTATTTCATTGCTAATTAGTAACGGGATTTTTATTTTCTTTCTAAAGTAGTCACGATGGAATTAGTAATGATTTAGTATCAAAACTTTTCCATTACTAATAAGTGTTAGACACAGAATTGGCCCATTTACAAATGAAAATTACCGTTGCGAATCACACATTTTCTAGTAGTGAAACCCACTCAAATGTAAAAACTGGTTAACTTGATTCATGAGAACGCAACCCTTCAGAACTGCCAAAGCTGCCTGTTGAACCTTCCAGCTGTAATGGTGAATGTAACTCGTCTCAGACTCACGAACGGTCCACGCAGGCAATGGACTCAATATCGAAATTTATCCAGACGCCTAGGATGGCTCCCAATGATTTGGAAGACTGTGATAATGTATTGGTAAATTAGAGTGAATGATTCCATGAATGGAAAGAATGGAAAACACCCAGTGGTGCTACTAGAAAATGTGCAATTAGTAACACAATTTTAATAATATAAACAATTTGTTAATATTAGCAACAGAATAGTAACGGGTTAGTAACAGAGTGCGCATAGTCACGAAATTAGAAACGAAATCATTTTTGTTGCTACTTTTTCGTTACTAATCCGTTACTAAAAAGTAATGGAAACAATTTATTACTATTAATAATAGAATAATAACGGATTAATAACAGAGAACGCATAGTCACAGAATTAGTAATGGAATCATTTCTGTTGTTAGTTTTTCGTTACTAATCCGTTATTAAATTGTAACGGAAACCATTTGTCACTATTAGCAACAGAATAGTAACATATTAGTAACGAAGTGCAAATAGCCACGGAATTAATAATAGAATCATTTCTTTTGTTACTTTTTCGTTACTAATCCGTTAATGAATAGTAACGGAAACTATTTGTCACTATTAGCAACAGATTACCAACAACTTAGTAATGAATCTTCTTTTTTGTATTTTTTTTAAATGTATATTTAAAATTACCAATGGAATTAGGAATGAAACTAGGCCGGTTGGTAATAATTCGTTTCTAATCGGTTGCTGTTTGTAAGTATCATCGTCGTTGCTATTTGTAACGAACCTTTTTATTACTAATTTCTCGAAAAACGAAAAACTTCATAATTTTTTCAATTAAAATTTTTAAAAATTTTCTAAAACTTTTGTTAAAAATTTTTCTTCCCAAAGTAGCATATATAGATGGACACCACACGTATTTGAAATTGGAAAGTTTTTGAAGGGCACTCTCATTTCAATTCATAGAAAAATATTATTTAGAGTGAAGCATATGACGTTCTGATGTTTATTATCAATTCCACTAAAGTAATTGGAAAAAAAAATTGAAAAGCCCCGATGTTTGAAAGGGAAAATTCGATATTTTTAAATTAGTAAAATTACTATCAGACGTGTGCTCTTCCGATCTATAAATTATGGGACAAAATCTTAACAAATATATATGGTAGCCTAGCGATTAGGACTTCACTCCCCAACCATTAGGTCTCAAGTTTGAATCCCCATTACATCATAAAGAAAATTAATTCTCACGGGTTAGGGGGGTTGGGCCTCACGAGTCGGGTCGAGTTGGGCCTTTGTAGGTCGGGTTGACTTATAGAAAAAAATTTAATTTTTAAATTCTAGTCTACAGTTAGTAATGGAATTAGCAACTAAAGTTTGCTCCACTGCTAATTAACGGAATTTTTATTCTGTTTCTAAATTAGTCACGATGGAATTAGTGATGTTTTAGTATCAAAACTTTTCTATTACTAACAAGCGTTAGACACAGAAGTAGCCCGTTTAGCAACGGAAATTGCCATTGCCAATAGCACATTTTCTAGTAGTGCGATCTATTCTACGTTGGACTTTTTTTTAAAAAGTCTATATTTAATCATGGTCAGTTCTATGTGGCAATATCTAGAGTTAGAAATCGTTTCGGTCTTAAAATACTTATATGTGATAATGAGGGAAAGCCTGCTAATGAAACAACAAATGTTGTTTATAAAGAAGTTTTCCGAAATTTGTAAATAAAAATGCATAGAAAAATACTTTGAAATTTGTATAGGTACTATATTAATAGTTATTTATTTAATGTTTAATACACATTTCATTGTCTATCACTGTCTATTTTTATAACAAAATTTGGCCGTGCAACGCACGGGTGTGAAAACTAGTTAAAAGAATATAGATAAAATTATTAGAAATACTCGAATTTTTTGTCTCTTTCTCCTCACCAGACTAAGTCCACGTCCTTGTGGCATTGGAGATGCTCTAAGATAGGTGAGTGGACCATGTTCTTATCCAAATTGAAATAATCGCAACCAACCCTACTATAATGAGTCACGGTAACCGCCCACTAGTTGGTAACCATCAATTAATAAACCACCTATAAAAAGTTTTGAAATAATTTACTTAATACGTTCCTTTCTCTCTTCCAACACACACACACACACACACACACACACACACACACACACACATATATATATATAATTCTCTTTGATGTATCGAGGAAATTAACTTTTTCTCACACTAGAGTCGAATCGGGAGATTTCCGTCCATGTTTTCAGATCTTGAAGCTGTTAAAAGCGAGAGCATTTGTTCGTTCATTCAATGGGTTCGTATGTTCATTTTTCCCGTTTGACTATCGGATCAGTGATCAATGGCACGTTATTGTACTAGACCACAGATCATAAAGCCATGTACAAGACACATCAGTTGTAACAATCCAATTAATTACACGAATTAAACACATTTAATGACATTAAGTTCTTAATTATATTGGTAATATATGGTTCAAATACTATAAAAATAGGAAGCTAATTTAGAAAAAAAGACATGAAAATATTCTTATACAAAATATGTCATAATATTCAAGAATCTCTTTTATCATCCGTCATGAACAGTCAAAGATCATCGCAAAGCGAGCAAAGGCTTGGTATCGCGAAGGAGCTTCAATGTGAAGCCCCTTTCCAATGACAGACATGGGCTATGATACTTGCTTACGTGGAGCCTGCTCTTTTCTAGGAAAATCATAAAGATCACTTTATAAATACATCCCAGGGCTCTGTTTCGGGGATCATTCATTCATTTTTCACCCTCATATTTCCATCAATTATTCTTTCTCTAAACGAATATATATTTTCACACTTCCATTTCCAATCATATCAATATCATTGCTGTCGAACCTATATATATGAGAATCTCTTATTAGTAATTGTACTACATGGCTATAATTTCTCATATAGCGCGTCGCCGTGAACATCACGTATAACGGTACACGTACTGTCCTATATATATAAATATTATTATATATCCACCAGCTCAAAACCGTCTCTGGTCAATTGGTAGCGGACCCACTGGGAGTTCAAAGTATCATTATCCAATATTTTAATGATATTTTCACATCATCCATTTAATGAGCTATCTCTAATTTAATCTTTTGGAGGCTCTTTTTACTGCATGTGAGATTTGCAAGGCGGTTTTTGATATGCATCTTGATAAATTCCCAGGCCCGGACGGTATGAACCCGGCATTTTATCAAAAATTTTGGGATATTGTGGGTGATGATGTTGTGTCCATGTGTACTCACTGTTTGGAGACACGACGCTCTTCCGATCTGGTTGAACGACACCTCTATCAAAAATTTCCCTCTGCAACGTCATATACAAGATCATGGCTAAGACCCTTGCAAATCGTTTGAAATATATTCTGCCAGATATTTTCTCGGAATCTCAATGTGCTTTCGTCCCGAGAAGTGCTATTACGGATAAAATTATGTTGGTATTTGAGGCTCTTCAGTACATGAGAAGGAAAACAAAAGGAAAGCATGGTGTGGCTGCTTTGAAAATATACATAAGCAAGGCTTATGATCGAATCGAATGGGGACTTTTAAAGTCAGTGATGGCTCGGATGGGATCCCTCAAAAATGGATCGAATTGGTCTTCCTTTGTGTCGCAACGGTTCACTATCATGTGATAAATTGTGGCGCTGAACTAGGACCTATAATCCCAGAGAGAGGGTTGCGCCAAGGATGTCCCCTCTCGCCATATTTATTCATTCTTTGTTTAGTATGTCTCTTTTCTATGTTACATGCTAAGGAGAGGGAGGGTGTTATCCATGGATGCCGGATAGCGAGAAGTGCACCAATTCTTACTCATATTTTCTTCGCAGATGACATCCTTTTGTTTTTTCGTGACAATCAACGGGAATGTGAAGTAATTAAGAGGCTTCTCAAACGTTATGAGATATAGTCGGGGCAATCTATAAACTATCACAAATCCACTCTATTCTTCAAGCTTCTATTGGATTGATGCTGGGCACACAAGCCTTCCATGGTCACAAAAATTATCTAGGCCTCCCATCTGTTGTAGGGAAGAAAAAGAAGGAAATTTTCAGTTTTATCAACGACCGAGAATGGCAAGAAGTCCAATGGTGGAAAGAAAAATGCTTGTCAAGGGTTGGGAAAGAAATCTTACTAAAGGCAGTGGCTCAAACTATCCCAAACTATGTCATGAGCGTATTCCTTGTTCCCAATCAACTATGTGAAGAGCTGGAAAGGTTAATGAACAAGTATTGGTGGCAACCAACTCAAGGGAAAGAAAGAAGCATCTATTGGATAGCTTGGGACAAACTTTGCTTACCAAAGAATAAGGGGGGATAGGATTCAAGAAATTGCATGAAAACAATGTTGCTCTACTGGGAAAGATTGGTTGGAAATTGATCCCAAAAACCGACTCACTTGTGGCTCACATTTTTAAGGCAAGATATTTCCCTTCTTCTAATTTCCTTGATGCAAAGATTTAATATAATCCAAGCTTTATATGGAGGAGTCTACTGGCAGCCCAGAATTTGTCGAGGGATGGATGTCGTTTTCGGGTAGGAAGAGGCAATGCTATTCATATATGGCACGACCCTTGGCTTCCCGATCTGAACCATGCATTTAAAACTTCAGATCCTATCTCTGGGGCAGAGAACGCCATGGTGAACCAACTCTTTGATGAAGCTAATGGTTGGAATGTTAGCATCTTGGCAGCCTTGTTCTCGGAAGACGAAAGAAGATTGATCCAGAATATCCCCTTAAGCTCAAATGGCAGGGAGGATAGAACCATTTGGAATCACGACAAGAAGGGTATGTCCTTTAGTGGCTAAAAACTCTAGCTAAGGTTCAAAACTTACTTTGGCGAGCCTCTACAAATACTTTTCTTACAGCTGATAACTTGCTGTCCCGGCGAGTAACACTTGATGCCCACTGCCCAGTGTGCTGTTTGGAAGATGAGAACGTGACTCGCTTATTTAGCAAATGTGTTTCGGCTCAAAAAGTATGGAGGGCAGCAGGTGTTTTGATCCCTAATGCCCTGGTTGCAGATTTTAAAAGATCGTTGCGTGAAGATTTTACTTTGAATGAAGATGGAAAGGATTTGGCCGGCGTGCTTTGTTGGTCCATTTGGCTGGATTGAAACGAAATTATGTGGCAAGCAAAGTCATTTACAGTGTTGAAAATTGTGAATCTTGCAAAGTCATTCTTAGCACAGTGGCGAGATGTTCACACACCTACTAGAGAAGTGAATGGGCGATCGCACACTTCAAGTAGCATTATATGGCAACCACCGAATGTTGGCTCGTTTAAATTGAGCGTGGATGCAGCTATCTTTGAGAATGATTATAAGGCCAGTATTGGTATTGCGATCAGGGATGACTTGGGGTTGTTTGTCACTGCTAAAGTTGTTCCCATTTGGGACATTACTGATCCATTAGTGGCAGAAGCATTAGGTGTTAGAGAGGCTCGTTTATGGATTAAATCTTGATTTCATGGAATTAGCTCTATCGATATGGATGCTCTTATTGTTGCCAACACACTACAACGTAATGTGGAAGATAGCTTGTATATTGGTATGATTATTGAAGATTGGTGACTTCTACCTATCGAGAATACGGGTGTCACTTTAATTGGGTTCGAAAGTCGGCGAATCAAGTTGCACGCTCTCTAGCTGAGGCGGCTAGATCCTTTCACTCTGTTGTTGAATGGTCTTATTTTCCTCCATTGTTCATTTCGGATGTTCTTTTTGATTCAGTGACTAAATAAATTTATTTCCCTAACAAAAAAAAATTATTTATTATTTTTTTACGTTTTAATAAATATTTTCATTTTTAATACCTCATCCCATCCCCTATTCCTACCCACCCACCCACCCGACCTGACCCAATCCCACCCCTCCTATCGGCCAGCCTGGATTCCGACAGGTTACACTCGACTCGCCGGATTCCACCGACACCGCCAATTAGGAAATTTTTATTTTTATGTTTTTTTTTCTTATTTCCTTTTTTGGTTTGTTTTCTATCTTTTCTTTTTAATAATTTTTTCTTTTTAAATTCATATAGTATCAATTGTTTCACGTTTCAATTTATATAATAAATGGTTTTATACTATTTTAACATAGCTTATTATAAAAATAACATAACTTGTTAAATAAATAACATATGTTGTTACACAAAAAACATAGTTCGTCAGACAGATCACACAGATTGTTTAATAATATACATTGTTACACACATAACGTACAGACTTGTTATGCAAATAATATAGCTTGTTACATAAATAACATAACTTGTTTCGCACATAATATAACTTGTTATATAAATAACATTGCGTATTATGTACATAACGTAACTTGTTAAACAAATAACATAGTTTGTTATAGAAATAACATCTGTTGTTATCTAGCAATGAATGATGAAGCAAGTTTGAACGTTATTTAAAAACCATAAACTAGCCCTATGGTAAAAAAACATAAAAAAATAAATTATAAAAAATAAAAAATATTGAAAAATAGAAGATCGTAAATTTGAAGGCCTACATATCTCCGATGGCCAAAAACTAATGGGGCTAATCCACTTCATCAAATGAGCCTCGACCACCTCGTCATTTAGCTTTTGGAAAGGTATTATACGCTAAATTCTAACATCGAACACCAAAGCACCCAAATTCTGACCCAATCTTTGGTCCAATCCTCTCTCGATCTATTCTACCATGAGTTCTACATTAGCTTATTACACAAATAATATAGATTGTTACAAAATTAACATAACTTGGTAGAAAAACAACATAGCATATTACACAGATAACATAGCTTGTTACGCGCATAATAAACCTTTGAATGTGAAAATATTGTTTATCATATAACACAATTTGTCAAAAAAATATTACAGGAAAAAAGGAAAACCAGAAAAAAAGCAAAAAAGCAAAAACAAAAAATGAGAAAATAAGAAGATTCTGACAACATCGCTTAAAAAAAGAAAAGGAAAAAGAAAAAAAGTTAAAAAAAAAAAAGAAAGGAAAACAAAAAAATTTCACTAGTCCGGCGGGCGAAATTTGGCTGCCAAATTCCGGCCGGTCATCAGTGCTAGTAGCCGGTTGCATTCTGATCCGTAGAAAATAAATAATTTTTTTTTAAATTAAAACACTTACAAGTATTTTCAAGTAAATGGGTAGTTTCCCTATTTATTAAATGGGTAGTTTCCCTATTTATTAAACTCGATGGGTTCACGCATCAAGGCCCTTGCTAAAAATGGGCTTTCCAACCTTAATTTGGGTTAAAAATAATAGGCTTTTTCATCCATAATAATCCGTTTACAAAGTGCATCGTTATGAGAGAGTGGTAATCGCCGAAACCCACCAATTGACTATTATAATTTGATTATTTAATACTTCAATTATAACTATTTTAGTCTTTGTAGTAGTTATTGAAAACAAATTGTAAAAATACTTACATTAATAATATTTTGGAAAAAATTTAAAAAAAGAAAGAAAACTTTAAACAAATTACCAAAAAAAAAAATCAATGCAAATACTAAAAATAAGACTCTTACCTTAATTAAAACTCTCACATTCTCTTTCATCTCAAATTATTATCAATTACAAACGTCTTCTCCATTTCCTCAAATACCATGTCGACTTCGACGCCAAGAGCAGAATCGTAGGAAGAAAAACTTCTAATAAGTTCATACGAACAATCAGGGGGAGAGTATCACACCACGTTGACTTCAACGCCATTTTTTATTTTATTATTATTTTTTGTCTCTATCCTTGTAACTGCCCATATAACGACGCACCAAATCGTGACCAAAAACATATTTAAAGATGAAAATATTATTTAGAGACTTAAAAAAAAATTCTAACTTATAAGACTATCGATAGTTAGACCATAAACTATCAGTAGTTTGAGTTGTTAGCAGGGAAATAATAAAATAATAGGATATTTTGTGCACATTTCATGTAGAAGGGATAAATATTCATGATTAGCCTAAAAATAATTCTGCCAACCTAGAGTATAGCCTCCCTGAGTCAGTGTGTTGCATGAAAGCCATCTCAACCCCTCTTATTTGAGTGAAACCACTTTATCAAAACAGTGGGCAATTACTCAAAGCCTGATCACATTTATAAGAGAACCCAACTCCATTTATAGACATTCTAACCCATTTCTCTCTGATATGCTAAGATTTATCAATTTTAAGTTTATCCTATACAATCTAAGAGAATATCCAAGTAAGGGATAAGCAAGTGGAGGGAGTCCTCTCTAGCCAAATAGGAGTAAATCTTTTGGAAGATAACTGCCTGGAAATATATAAGGAGTGTTAAACACTTTTCAGATTCGAAGATGCTAAGATTTCTTGTGAAAACCCGAAAGGAGTCTTTCATTCCTTAGCATCTTCAGAATACTATCGATACTACAAATCTGAGTATCGATAATCCGTAACAAAATCGAATTGCCTTTCTAATTGTGCTGCTTAGTGTTGAGTGTAGGTCATCACTCGGGAAGAACTTGTGACAGTGAGTGATTTCTATACCTTATTCTGTTCTCCTAAATGCTTGATGTTATGGTGATATTATGCTTTGTAAATGTTGTGATTATCTTTGATCTGTTGATGCATATTGTGTATACAACTAGCATGTTAACTCTTTTCAAGTAATTACTCCATTAAGAATCTTACCATTTCCATGATAAGTTTGGCCATGTTCAAATCATGTTATAAGGCTGCAGTTAGGTAGTCCTTGAATGTTCATGAAAGAATTTGTAAGACTACAATAAGGTGGTCCATGATCAAATTCATAAGCTTGCTAAGGTACCTCTGAACTACATGTTGTGTTTAAGTGTTTTGCGCTTTGGGTAAGATTCTAAATTGGAGTAATTGGGCCTTCATCACATGGTTTTGAGCAAAAGAAATCATGCATGTATATAAGTTCCTCATTGAATTCATTTGAATTCATCCCTTTTCTTTCATATTTTAAAAATAGATGTTGGAGAGGAAACTACATGAAATCGCAGCTAGCTCTTGGGGAACAACATCTGATGGTTTAGCTTTTGTATATGTTACCGAGACCGATGTGTAGGACTACTATGAGGAGCATCCCGGGCTGCACCACTATATTACTACTCATGTTCAGGTGGAATACTATAATATATTGACCCTCGAGTACATATACACTAACTACGATTCTGGAAATAAGTGGGAGATGTAAACCCTTATGGCAATAACCAATGTAATAGCTATGTAATATGACTGCTATGTTAGTATTGTTATCAGTATAACATATGAAGTATCTAACTGACTAAGCATCTAAATCCCTTTTGATGATAGGTATCTAACCCTATACATGGTCCTTTTGGCAGAATGTAACTTTGGTACCCTTTGAAATATATAATGTTATGGTTAAGTAAATAAATATACTTTGCTTCTCATGAATGGATGATTATAACAATAGTTGAACAAAAACTGCTGATACTTGTTACCCGAACATATGATGGTTTTTATATACTATTGATAATAAGCTGGAAAGTATTGATAGTACAGAAAACATCAGTACCTTGTGCATTATGAAAATGGTACGATTATGGATACAAATTTTACAAATATCGATAGTTTCATATGATCTTTGATGACTTATGAATACCTCTAATTAACTAAACTGACTATAAATATTAATTAAGACTAAATAAAATAAGGAAATTTACACATGTACTTTTGGGTCGCTACAAGAGTTGGTATCAGAGCCCACAACGGTCCTTTCGACAACATATATGACTATACTATCAGGTGCACTGCAAGAAGCTAGGTAACAAGTTAGAATAAAGTTGATAATTTATGTTGAAACCATTTGTTAACCATTTCAACTTAATGGTTTAGATTTATACTTCCGTAGATTAAATCAAAAGCTTTATGATTTAGATTTTATGTTTATGCCTTTAGTTCAGAACACTAAAAACTAACAGAGAAATGGCATAACAGACATGGCTGAAAGTTAAACATTAGATAGCATACATTGTTGAAATCTGAACAGATCGGTAGCATACATGTCTAAAATCATTACTGAAAATGTGAACATTAGATGAAATATATGTCCAAAATAAGTTATCCCATCAGAATAATGAGGAACAGTAGGTGTTACATGACCAATAAGCAAAAATAACACCTAAAGGGATACAAAAGGGGGATGCGGGATACTAATTAAGACTTTGGCTCATCAGAATCATCATCTTTGTCTTTGAGGTACTTAGCAAAAGTTTCCACCAATGCAAATTGTTTCTTGCATAAAGTGGCAGTAGAATCATGTAGCTCTTTGATGGCTAGGCGAGTTCCCTCTCGAAATTTTGATGAAATAGTTCCTGCACTCTATCATAAAAATGAGCAAATTTTCTGGAGGATTTGCATTTAAGCTATCTCCATTTACCGCAAAGAGATGTTCAGCCTCTTCATTCCCATTATTCACAATATTGTTAATTTCATTTTCATGATCTCCTTCATTCCCAGGAACAATCTGCTCTATTTCTATTTCATTTTCAGCCTGTGATGCATCCGAGTCTATCAACTGTCCATCTACTAAACGATACCCTATTCTTCTCATGGACCCTTTGCCCAAGAAAGTGTTTAGATGTAGTCGAAAATAAGTCACAGTAGGAAGCTCATTATCCTTATTTTTCACTAAATCCATTACCACCGGCCATTTTAAGACGACCCGCCTTTCTAGCAAATGAAGAAACCATTACATCAATTATGGTTTGAGCTAAATTAATAGGAGCACCTATTTCCATTTTCCACATAAACCACAAATCCTCATCTAACACCATAGTAATATCTCTAGTTCTTGGTTTCAACACGTGAATTAAAAAGAGATGTAATAATCTTAATTCTTTAGGGAGGGCTGAAACTGTAGTAGGAGGAGAATATATATGGTTATTTCGAAAAACAACCCCCGCAGCCTCTAATTTATCAAATTCAGACTTGTATATTTCTCTTTCATTCTTTATACCATATTATCAACCAAGCATAAAGACCCAATCATAAATGTTCTTCCTGCCACGTGAGTTCTAAATACCTTAGATGCATTCTCATTTTCTCCTCCAATAGGTGTCATCAACATAGCATTAGCATAAAAATGTCTCACTACCCATTGACTCACTTTTGATTTCGATTTCAAAAAAGGCACCCAGTTCATTGTCCTAAAATAATCTAGGAACCTAAATGGCAAGTTCTCAAAAACAGTATAATTAACTGCACGTCCAGGAAGTACTGCTCTTTTTGAAGTTGATTTATGAAATTTCTTCTCAGCCACTGCATTATAAAACTCAAAAGATGGATAGACAGTAGTACCTTTAGAACCCTTCTTTACCACCTGTTTTTCTTTCTTCTAGCTCCTAAGAAGTTTGTTTTGTACTGGAATCGCATCCTTTTTAACTATAGCAGTTTAGAGACCCTTCAAATGGCGTTTAATCTCTGCCAGTGTAATCCCTAAATTCACACTAGAACCCTCAGAATCTGCAGACTGTCCAACACCTTCTCTTGCATTGTTCTTCCTTTTCATGATTCTGCAAATCTTATAGAAATTTAAAAAAAAAATTGAAACAAGAGAAACTTGAATAGAAAATTACCTGGCGATTTCCAACGTTCCGAATCCGTGAAGAGCCTTTAAAAAAAGGATAAATAAAATAAAATAAAAATAAAAGAGTTGCAGAGGCGGATAATTGCAGCAGAAGACGGAATGATAGGGTAAGACTTTTGGGGATTTTGAAATTTGTGAATTAGAGAGGAAAACATATGGAAAGTGATATGTAGTTATGTTATATTAATTTATTCTTTGCTTTTGTACTTATATTAATTTATTCCTTGCTTCTGTACTAGTAGTGTATTACAAGACAATTTGTACCCATATTAATTTATTTCTTGTTTCTGTACTCGTGTCTTAAAAAAAATTTATATGTTCGGATAAAGTTTTTAAGACTTAATTATTATATTTTTTTGTACGAATGGTGTATCTTTATTCATATGAAGAATTATATGATACGTTTAGATCGGAATGTAGCCTAAGGCTTTTCTCAATTGGTTAAATGTGTCATATGGCTGTGGATAATGTTTTTACCTCACTAGATCGTCTTAGTCGTCTTATAGAAAAGCAAGCTCGACAAATTCATGAATTAATTAGTCATAATAATCATACGAGTGGCGAAACGGATCCAATTAAGGATGAAAAGGATCGATTTCGAAGACTCAATCCCCCAGTATTTGAAGATGCCAAAGATCCTATTGATACTGACATCTGGATTCTGACTATTGAGCGAATGTTTACCTATGCTCATATTCTTGAATCGGAAAAGATCAATTGTGCATAATTTATGTTAAGAAGCAGTGCTAGTTATTGGTGGGATACCATTCTCAGCATTGGGGAGGTAACTAGCATTACATGGGAACAATTTTGTGTCAAGTTCCGTAATAAATATTTTTCCTCGACGGCCAAAAATCAGAAATTAAATGAGTTTATTCAACTCCGACAAGGTTCAATGACTGTCACTGATTATGTCAAAAAGTTCGAAAAACTTTCTCGCTTCGCAACACATATGGTTGAAACCCCTGGACTTAAGATCGATCGATTCGTTGAAGGGCTAAGGCCAGAATTGGGACGAGATATTCAGCTGGCAGAAATTCCAAATTTGACCTTTTCACAAGTGATCAATAAAACTTTGATTGCAGAACAAGTAGAATCAAAAATCATAAAGGCACGAGAAATTAGAGCAAAGAAAAATGATCCGAACGCTCAACCATTACCAAAGAAAAATAACGTAGGCACCGCAACAAAAGCACCTAACCATTCAACATGTCAACATTGTGGGAAATCACATACTGGACCGTGTTGTGCTATATTGAGATAGTGTTTCAATTGTGGAAAAGAAGGTCATTTTGTTAGGGAATGCCCAGAAAAGAATAAAAATACCCCCGCTCAAGGTGGCAGGATTTTTGCAATGGTACAAACAGAGACTGCAGATGACGGAGATGCCATTGCAGGTACGATCTATCTATGTGAAACACCTGTTTATGCCTTATTTGATTATGGCGCTATTCATTCATTTGTATCTACAAAGCTTGCTCGTAGAATGAGTAGTGAAAATATTCCTCTGCCTTACACTTTAGATATCTTGCTTCCATATGGCTCTATTCAAAGTGCCGTATCATATATTCCTCACATTAAAGTTAAGATTGGGAGTATCAAGACTACTGCAAATCTAGTGGTTCTCGACATTACAGGCTTCGAGGTTATCCTAGGAATGGATTGGCTTATGAAAAACGAAGTCTTGATCGACTGTAAGGCAAGAATTTTAAGATTTCCAGGGAATGAAGTTATTTCATTCCCTAAATCCAAGAAAACTTCAAGAGTAATCATTTCTGCAGTTAAAGCAAGAAAACTCATAACTCAAGGATATTCTGCCTTTTGGGTTAGTTTGTATGCTATGAAACCCAACAATTCCATCAGTGTTTCTTCTTTACCTATTGTTCAAGAATATCTTAATGTATTTCCTGATGAATTACCTGGATTACCTCTTGATCGTGAATTGAATTCAGTATAGAAGTAATGCCTGGAGTTCAGCCTCTCTCTTAAACTCCTTATCGCATGTCACCTACTGAGTTAAAAGAGTTGAGGGTACAACTAGACGAACTATTGGATAAGGGATTCATCCGACCAAGCACTTCGCCCTGGGGTGCGCCAGTGTTGTTTGTAAAAAAGAAAGATGGTTCAGTGAGATTATGTATCGATTATCAAGAATTAAATAAGGCGACAATTAAGAATAAGTACCCCTTAGTCTGGATTGATGTCTTGTTAGATCAACTACAAGGATATACAATATTCTCAAAAATTGATCTTCGATCTGGATATCATCAGTTAAAAATTAAGAAAGAGGATATTCCCAAATCAGCTTTTTGTACGTGATATGGGCATTTTGAATTTTTGGTCATGCCTTTCGGGTTGACTAATGCTCCAGCAGCTTTTGTGGAGCTTATGAATAGAGAGTTCGAGAAATTCCTCGATAAGTTTGTTATTGTCTTCATTGACGATATCCTTATTTACTCTAAAACTCAAAGGGAACATGAACAACACCTGCGTGCAATTCTCCAAGTCCTTCGAGAAAACCATCTTTATGCCAAATTCTCCAAATGTGAGTTCTGGATAGAACAAGTGATTTTTTTAGGGGATGTGATTACTAAGGAAGGAATCTCTGTAGATCCTAACAAAACTGATGCGGTAATCAATTGGGCACAACCCACTACACCGACAGAAGTACGTAGCTTTTTGGGTTCAGCTGGGTACTATAGACGGTTTGTTAAAAATTTCTCCAAGGTTGCAGTTCCAGATCGCTTGATTGACTTGGAAAAGTGTGCCATTTAAATGGACCGAAGAATGTGAAAGACGTTTTCAAAAGTTAAAGGTACGACTCACTACAGCTTCAGTACTAACTATTCCTCAAGGAAATGATGGCTTCATTATATATAGTAATGCATCAAAACAAGGATTAGGATATGTCTTAATGCAAAAAGGTAAAGTTGTTGATTATGCTTCTCGGCAACTTAAACCATATGAACAAAATTATCCTACACATGATCTAGAATTGGCTACTATTGTTTTTGCTCTTAAAACTTGGCGCCATTATCTTTATGGAGAGAAATGTGAGATATTTACAGATCATAAGAGTTTAAAGTATTTCTTTACTTTAAAAGATTTAAATATGCGCCAACGAAGATGGCTAGAGCTAGTGAAGGATTCTGACTGCACGATCAGTTATCACCCTGGAAAAGCAAAAAGAGATGGAAAATTTTAGTTTGGAGATACTAGATACTCAAGACGCAAGATTAGCTACTTTAACCATTCAACCCACATTATTGGAAATGATTAAAGAAGGTCAGAAGACAGCTGAATTTGCATGTAAACTCAAGAAGAGAATGGAAGAAGGAAAAAATTCAGTATACAATATATCCCCACAAGGAGTACTAAGATATAAAGATCGGTTTTATGTAGCAGAGATAAAAGATCTTCGAAGGGATATACCCCATGAAGCTCACCATACCCCTTATTTTGTACATCTAGGAGCTACCAAAATGTACCTCAAATAAAAAGTCTATACTGATAGCCTGACATGAAATGAGAAATTGCAAAATTGCAAAATTTGTAGCTAAATTCTTAAATTGTCAGCAAGATAAAGTAGAGCATCAAAGGCCTGGAGGTATCTTACAACCTTTACCAATCCCTGAACGGAAATAGGAAAAAGTCACTATGGACTTTATTAGCGGGCTGCCTAAGACAAATAAAGGATTCGATGCAATCAGGGTAATTGTGGATCGTTTAGGCAAATCAACTCATTTTTTACCGGTTAAGATGACCTTCAAAATGGAGCAATTTGCACAATTATATGTAAAAGAAATTGTTAGGCTCCATGGGGTACCTGCAACTATTACTTCAAATCGAGACCCTAGATTCGTGTCCCGATTCTGGAAAGAGTTGCATTCAGTATTAAGCACTTAACTCATTTCAGTACATCTTTTCACCCTCAAACAGATGGTCAATCTGAACAAACTATCCAAATCCTAGAAGACATGCTTAGAGCTTGTGTGCTAGAGTTTCCCAAAAGTTGGGCTCGATACTTGCCACTCATTGAATTCGCTAATAACAATAGCTATCACTCTTCTATTCAAATGCCACCTTTTGAGGCATTATATAGTAGAAAATGTTGATCTCCTTTATATTGGGATGAAGTCGGGGAAAGAAGGATCGTAAATTCTGAAATACTCCAAGACATGATAAAAGCAATAGAAAAGATCAAAGATCGACTCTGAGGAGGTCAAGATCGGCAACGAATCTATGCTAACCAACGATGCAGACCAGTGGAATTTGCCATAGGTGAGAAAGTGTTCATTCGAGTATCTCCAATTAAACGACTCTTTTGTTTTGGTAAGCGTGGAAAGTTAACACCTCGACTCATTGGACAATTTGAAATAGTGGAAAGAGTCGGCGAAGTAGCTTATAGACTTCAATTACCAGATCATATGAAGAAAATTCATAATGTGTTTCATGTGTTTGTACTTCGAAAATACATCTCTGATCCTTCACATGTGCTCTCAGACCCTCCTATAGACATTCAACCAGACTTGACATACGAAGAACATCCAGTCAAGATTATTATGTGAGGATCGAAGAAATTTTGAAATAAAGAAGTACCGCTAGTACAAGTTTTATGGAGAAATGAAGCAATAGAGAAAGAACATGGAAGCGAGAAGATGAGATGAAATAGAAATATCCATAACTATTTCAAGGTAATTTCGATGACGAAATTATTTTAAGGGGGTAGATTGTAAAGATCGGAAGAGCATAACCAAAAACATATTTAAGGATGAAAACATTATTTAGAGATTTAAAAAAAAAAATTTCTGACTTATAAGACTATCGATAGTTAGACCATTAACTACCAATAATTTGAGTTATTAGCAGGGAAAGAATAAAATAATAGGATATTTTCTGCACATTTCGTGTAAGGGAGGAGAATATTCATGATTAGCCTACAAATAATTCTGCCAACCTAGAGGACAGCCTCCCTGAGTCAGTGTGTTGCATGGAAGCCACCTCAACCCCTCTTACTTGAGTGAAACCACTTCATCAAAGCCGTGGGCAATTACTCAAAGCCTGATCACAGTTATAAGAGAACCCAACTCCATTTACAGGCATTCTCACGCCACTTCTCTCTGATATGCCAAGGTTTAATCAATTTTAAATTTATCCTATACAATCTAAGGGAAGATCTAACTCAAGGGATAAGCAAGTGGAGAGAGTCCTCTCTAGCCAAATAGGAGTAAATCTTTTGGAAGGTAACTGCCTGAAAATGCTTAAGGAGTGTTAAACACTTTTCAGATTTGAAAATGCTAAAATTTCTTGTGAAAACATAAAGGAGTCTTTGATTCCTTAACATCTTCAGAATACTGTCGGTACTGCAAATCTAAGTATCTATAATCCGTAATAAAATCGAATTGCCTTTCTAATTGTGATGCTTATTGTTGAGTGTAGGTTATCACTCGGGAAGAACTTGTGACAGTGAGTGATTTTTATACCTTAGTCTGTGTTTCTAAGTGCTTGATATTATGGTGATATTATGCTCTGTATATATTGTGATTATACACAGAGCTCGATCTAATTTAATAGAAATCAGCATACTAGACGGTCTTATTGTGAGTTTTTATATTGACTTCTAAATTTTTGTTTTGTGTAAAGCTCGCTCTAATTCAATTGACAAGGTGTCCGATTTTGTGGAAGGCCCACGCCGCGATGGTCCATTAAAAGATCTTCGATACAAAAATTTTTGAGTTTTGACCATTTCTGTCACAAAAATCTTCTTCCCAACCTTATCTTCTCCGACCCCTGCAATTCCACTCCAATGGCTACTCTAAACCTCTCTCTCCTCCCGAAAACCCTAGCTTTCAATCCCAAAACGATTTTCACTTCATACCCATTTCCCTCCACCTCAGTATCGTTCCTTGCATCCTATTCCTCGCACCAAATTCCTTCACGAACTGCCGCTTTCCCTGTCTTGAGAGCCGTAACTGATGGGAATTATTCTTCCAAAAGAAGCAGCAGCAGTGAGGACAGGGAAACTATAATGTTACCAGGATGTGATTACAATCACTGGCTCATCGTCATGGAGTTTCCCAAGGACCCTGCACCCACCAGAGAGCAGATGATTGAGACTTATCTTAACACTCTTGCCACTGTTCTTGGCAGGTGGATATTTTCATCTTTTCTTTTGAGGGTTGTAATTTCTACTGTCTTTTTTGTTAAATTTCGTTGCTCAGAGGGAAATTTGGGAATATACTTTTCACTGTTGGCACTGTTGTCTGTCTGCCATGGTCGGTTAGTTTGGGAAATTTTTAGTTCTTTAAATTCTTTTAGCTGCACTAGGAACTTGGGATTCTTGAGTACTAGATTTGGACGTTTAGCCATTCTAACTGTCACAGGGAAATGGAGTTAAATTTTCACTATGATTGTGGAGACTGCTAGCCAACTTGTCTTCTTTATATTTTATTTTGCCCATTTGGAAATCAGGATTGAATATTATTTTGCCTCTTTTCCCTTCTTTTGCCATGACACTTTGAGGTAGCATTTCTGTACTCAGCAAATTATAGAATTGGATTTGCTGCATTTGTCCTTTTGAATGCCACTCTGTTGTGTCTGATTTTAATACAATGAGACTGCAATAATTTGGTACCTTATTGTTTAGACATAGAAGTGCAAAGATGACATTCTATCACGATGTGTTCCGATCTAACATTATTGCTCAGAAACCATTTTATGTGAGTCACATTTTCTGATTGTGTTTATCGTTGCATCAGTATGGAAGAAGCAAAGAAGAATATGTATGCTTTTAGTACAACCACGTACACGGGATTTCAATGCACTGTATCTGAAGAAACATCAGAGAAATTCAAAGGTACGCGCATTTAATCACTTTTTAATGTGGGTTCTTTTTTTTTTTTTTTTTTTTTTTGGTGGGGGGGGGGGGGGGGGGGTTTGGGGGTTGGGATCCGTTTTTTCAGAAATTATTTGAGCTTCCAGGTCCCAAACCAATCTCACCTTTATGTTTTCGTTTTTGTAGGTTTGCCAGGTGTTTTGTGGGTCCTGCCAGATTCATATATTGATGTCAAGAACAAGGACTATGGAGGTTGTCCATTTACTAGCAATTCTTGTATCTGCACTCAATGGAAGTGATTACAGTAATCCATTATGTAGATTCTTTTTTTCTGAATCTAGGAGATAAATACATTAACGGAGAGATAATTCCTTGCCAGTACCCAACATATCAACCAAAGCAGTCTAAAAGTTCAAAATACAAGAGCAAAGCTTATGTGAGGCAGAGAGATGGTCC
>CAVNYN010239933.1:8551-38366 GCA_963692815.1 Nyctanthes arbor-tristis | reverse complement strand
GTAGCAACCCTCCGAGCAATTCGTGCAAGGAACTATATACCAGAGTTTTTTCATTTTTGTATGCTGATCCATCTATGGTTCATGTTAAGAAGTGTGAATCCATAAAATATGGAAGCCCTAAGCCTACATGCCTTGAGTAGATGAACCTCTCCACCAATAAATTGCATTTTTTGTTTTTCAATTTATTTTAAGTTTATCATCGATGTGCAACAGTTTGATCATCTTTATTTTTATTTTACCCTTTGGCAGATTACAGATTTTTGGACAATACATTGAGGTTAGGACAAGTACTCTAAAATCTAAATTAGGGCAAAACAAAATCCATTTAGAAATTAGGGCTAGAATAATACCTAAAATCTAGATGAAGTGATGTCGAACACCCACCGGCCACTGCGGCACCGCCCAACCAGCCGACGAGTCTCGTCCTCTCCTTCGCCGAATCGCCAGCGCTCGCGTTCGGTTAGCACGGCAGCAGGCAGCAGCACGGCCTCCCTAGTTCACCCTTCTGCAGTTCTGCTTCTCAGCTTCTGATTCTGGCATTCTGCTTGTCTGCTCCCGTTCCCTATTCCTTTATTCCCTTATTGGGCGGGCCTCTTTTTAGCCTTTTTTTTTGCTGAAGCCCAAAATACGCCAGCCTAGCTGTCCCCCGAGCTCAATTTATAATCCACCTGGGCCGGCTACAAAAAAAATTTTTTTTAATAGAAATCAACAGTTTGGCCGAGACAGGCCCAGTAAGGCCCCCTTGTCTCCGCCAGTGACTTGAGCACATGTAGCAAAATCTTAAACAGTTTAGTGGATTTCAATCTATGAAGTGATTTGATCCATGGACTAGATCGTGATAAATATTGTAATGTTAGATGTATCAACTTTAATACTGTGGTAAATATTGTAATGCTTGAAGAATCCTTAGGGCAAAAATGCAATATATAAGTATATAGATGTAATAATTAATAGTAAAATCAGGGGTTTTAACATTTTAATTTAATTAATTTCATTCAATTGAATTAAAATTAAAATATTAATAATTAATTAGTAAGGATAAATGAGGAATTAAAACAAATGTAACGGTAAAATCGTCCACAAATATTTCTCCCCTATATTCTCTTTTATATATTGTAGTAATAATAATAATAATAATAATAATAACGTGCAAGGGTAAATCGTCCACAAATGTTTCTCTCCTATATTCTCTTTTATATATAGTATAGATTTACAACAAATCAGATTTTATTCTTTTTAGGGTAATTTATATCTAACGTCCCCAACCTTTCAATTATTTATAGATTACATATCTAACTTTTAATTTTCCTTCGGTGAGTCCTTAACCTTTAAAGAAATCTCTAATTTAGTCCCTGGTGACTTAAACCGTAAAATTCGTCCTTTAAAGTCATGGGCATTTTCGGTAATATATAAAAAATTAATATTTTAATTTAAAAAATTAAAAAGAAAAAGAAAAAGAAAAAAGGGACTCCATGTTTTGCAATTGCTGCCATTTCTAGCAACAAACACTGAAACACAGGGAGAAGACTCCCCCGCCCACCGCGCTGCCATTCTCGGCAGCCACGCCTCTAAAGGTTGACATTTCCTACAGCCAAAGGGCTGCCAAAAATGGTTTCAGGGGGTGGGACTCTCCCACCTTTTTTCTTTTTTTATTTTTTTAAATGAAAATATTAATTTTTTATATATTTCCGAAAATGCCCCTGACTTTAACAGTCGAATTTGACGGTTTCCGTCACCAGGGACTAAAATGTGGATTTTTTCAAAAGTTGAGGACCTACAGAAGGAAAAATTAAAGGTTGTTGATAGAATCTATAAATACTTGAAAGATTGGGGACGATATGTGTAAATTACCCTTTTTTTATTATATAACAACAACCACTGGCGAAGGTAGGGACCAAGTTTTTTCCCTTGTAAGAAAATTAAAATATATATATAAATGGTTTAGCTATGTGTACTATACGGCTTACCTCTCCTACTCACCTCTCAAATGGCGCCTAGCTCTACCATTGACAACAACGAGGAGATGTGGGTGGAAACTGGGAAGGGAAATTATAGTAGATTGGATGTAGTTCGAACTCGTAACTTTTTATTCGAACTGTGAGCATTTAATCAACACACATTTAAAATCACCTCAGATTTTATTATTATTATTATTTTTTTTTTTTTGGAATGTCAGATTTGATTAGCTGAAAGGGGAGGAAGGAAAGTAAAAAATATTAAAAAATGGTGAGTTTTTCTCCTCTTTTTTTTTTTTTTTTTTGCAACTCATTAACTTATTAATTTGTCTTGACGTTTCATTGCAACTCGTCTACAGTGAGTAAATAAAACCAAATAGATATTACCCAATGCAGAATTCTCATCATCAAGCCTATTATATAAATATAAATATATCACCATTTTCATTTTAAAAAAATACATATTTGAATTTCAATTTTCCTAAAAATTAAATTCCATTTTGAGTGTTAAAAAAGAACAAAATTAGCTGTACTTTAAGCTAAACTGATCATATATAATCATAATAACGTTTCAGGTTATTATGAATCACCCAACCCAAAACCAAAATTGAATTTTCTGTTTACATTTTTAACCAACCAAAAACCAATTGAAACCGGTCAAATTCTGTTAGGCTATAGTCTACAATGATCTCTCGTCATGTGTGCGTCTGACTGGATAATCCCATTAGACTTATGACGGGAGATCGGGACTACTATAATCTAAGTGTTAGTTTTCATTATTTTTTTGGTTGAATTTTTTCAGATGAACTTCAAGTCTTTTTTCTCTGGAAGCCAATTAATTATATTGAGTTGTGTAACCAAATTGAGCAAGCTAGTTCTGTATTTAAAAAAAAAAAAAAAAGAGAGCATGCTAATTGGCGCAATTTTAACTCTTAACTCTTTACCTAATTGTACAATTCAACTATAACTTTTCAAATGGCCAACCGTTTATGTCAAACTCACAATTGCCAAGTTAATTTGAAATGCAGAGTTTGATTGCACTATGAGGTAAAATGTTAAACGTCGACTAGTGGATTTAGCAATACGATCCCTCTCCTAATCAAATTCTATTTCTCTCCCTTTCCTCACCCCCCAAACAAAATCTTGGTACCCTAAGAGTAGCAACCCACCTTATTGAAAAAAAATAGAAAACCAATATGTGAATTTATGAGATGTACTCTCTCTCTCTCTCTCTCTCTCTCTCTCTCTCTAGTCTGGCTATGGAGAGTATTATTCTCTCCTTCCCAATTACATGCAGCCACATGGAAGTGTATTCTCCCTAAGGGAAGAATAATACTCTCCATAGAAAATTTGCACATATCTTTATATATATAAAAGCATATTAGTCTGTGGTACCTTTGTTCTGCAGTTTTCCAGCCAAAACTATCTCAAGTGAGGATATTTTAGACATTTTTTACATGTTAGGTAGATTCTGCAATTCATTATAAATTAATATTTCTCTATTTTTTTAATTAGTTAGGAATTATGGTACTTATCTATTCTTAACTTCAAATATTTTGATTAAATATTTTGTTAGATGTATCTTATCTTCTCAAATATTTTGTTAGATCAATTTAGGGTTAATTTCGCAAATCGTCCCCAACCTTTGGGTTAAGAATCGATTTCGTCCCCAAACTTTTTTAAGACACCCCACAATTTTGCTGCCATTTCCAGCATAAATGAGGGATGAATTCCCCCCCCCCCAAATTTTGCTGCCGGAAATGGCCGCAAAATGACCGCAAGGGAGACGTGGGTTGGGGATGGGGTGGTGTAGGTTTTTTTAAATTTTTTATTATTTTTAAACATTTTTAAAAAAAATTTAAGATGTTTATGAGAGGTATAATCATCATTTTAATAAAAAAATTGGCGTAACAGTAGAAATAGGGACGATTTGCTTGCATTTTTGAAAGGTTTGAGCTGTGGGGTGTCTGAAAAAAGGTTGGGATGAAACTGGTTCTTAACCCAAAGGTTGGGGACGATTTGCGAAATTAACCAGTTCTTAGTTAGGAATTATGGTACTTATCTATTCTTAACTTCAAATATTTTGATTATCTTATCTTCTTAAATATTTTGTTAGATTAATTTATATTCAATGTTTTTTTATTTTTTAATTTAAATTTTTTAATATACATATCTTATCTAAGAAGTATTTCATAATTTGTATTAAACTATTTAATCTTTAGCTGATGCATTAATTTTTAATTATTGTTTATATGTTTTTAAATCGAGTCGTTAATTATTATGTTACTTCTTTGGTATATGACAAATATAGTTTAATTATTGCTTTATAGTTTACAAAATTTACTGTATAGTTATGGAGAAAAATAAAATGTTTAATTTCCTGGGATATAAGAATGACAAGAGGTCGGGTCGGGATCGGGTATGCTACACTGATTAATGTACATATCAATTTTTTTCCTCATCCCAACTTAAATCGGAGACGGGTCTGGGAAGAGTTAGTATATGTAATTCATATTACCCATTTATTAGCCAATTAAAATATATTTATATATTTCTATTTTCTTTTTTTGTTTATTAAATAGTATTCTAAACATTAAAATTACAATTGAAATTACTAAGCTTTCTTGATAAGTTTTATTATCTTTTTACTTTTTAAACCATTAGAGTTTTTAGTAAATATTTTTATTTGTCTAAAAAAGGGTAAATGAGTCGGGTACGAGTAAAAATTATTATACCCTTCCTCGGTACATTGTTAAGTAAGGTCGATTTTTTTTATCTCATCCCCGACCGAATTACCTATTTAGTCGGGTATTCTCTATCTTAACAGGATCGGGTATCCGTGAGCATCGAGTCTGTTGGGCCTTTTTGCAACTACTATTAAAGTCACTTAATAACATTCCATATCGAGTAAGCACATAGTAACTATTAGTTAATAGTAAGATAATTAAAACATTATAATTCAATATGATTAATCACACATTACTTAACATTTCGTACTAATGTTAGATATAATTTGATTTAGTAACTTCCCGTGTAACGCACGGGTGATAATCTAGTACATACATTAAGAGAAGATAGTTTTCATTTTACATTTTCCCACCTATTTCACTTACTTAACCTGGATATCTCATCTTGGTCATTAATTTCATATCCTAATTTTGGCCGTTCATTTCCATTTTTTTTTTTTTGCTTTATTTACCTTTTTAATTTATTACCAATTTATAGGTTCCGTTTTTTTTATCTTTTATTTCCCTTGTTTTTCATTTCCCTTTTTTATATTATTTACAGATGTGTTTGATTTAGTTTATTATTATCACTATATTTTCCATTTTTTAATTCCAATTACCAAGTCAGATTTCATTTCATCTAGAAATATATCTCTTTCTTTATCTATATTTTTCTACTTTCCTCTAATAGAACTCATTTTATCTACGCATTTTCTCAAATTTCTATCACTCTACATTTAAACTTTCCACTCTTTATCTTGAACAGTTTTTTTTTATCAATTTTCTTAATTTTTTTGTCTCAATTTATCTGACATCGTCGAATTGCTTCCCGGATTAGTTCCAATACTCACCAATGTTCAGAAAATCAGACCTGTCATCGAATCGGAAAAGCTAACAATTTAAGGTCATCTGACCGATTTTAATTAAATAATTGAAAACAAATTAATTTTTACCAAAAATAATGTTAAAATTTTATTCTTTTTTTAAGAGTCATCGAAAATATGACTTTAGGTATAAAAGGAAATCTCACATTAGTTATTTAGTAAAAAAATTGAGGATGTTTACTTATATTAAGTTACTTAGAGAATGGTTACGCATAATAGGGCTTTAGTTTGTAGGACTTGAGTTTCCAAAAAATTAAAATTTTAATGAATTATTATTGAGAAAAAGTTTATTGTAAACTGGTAAACCGTATCCCTCTTTATCTCACATTGTCGGATTGTTTTCTAGAGTAATTCTAGTATTCGCAAATTTTTAAAAAACTAGAATTGGTCATCAAACTGAAAAAGCTAACAATTCAAGGTAATCGAACCGGTTTTAATTAAATAATCAAAATAAGTTGATTTTTATATAAACTAATGTAGAAAAAGAACACTTGATTTTAAAATTTTCTGATGTTTACCATTTAAAAAAAAGGTTGAAATTTTATTCCTTATTTAAAAGCAATTGGAAATATGACTTTGGGTGTGGAAAGTGAATCTCACATTGATTATTTAGTTAAAAGAATTGAGGATGTACCCCTTATATAAAGCTATTTGGACAAGGATTATGTATGATAGGGACTTAGCTTATAGGTATCAAGCTTTCAAAAAGTTTAAAATTTTAATAGATTATTATTGAAAAAAAGTTTATTGTGAACCAGTGAATCGTATCCGTCTTTATCTCACACCATCAGATTGTATTTTTGATTGATTCCAATATTCGCAAATGTTTAGAAAATCATCCCGGTCGTCAAACCAGAAAAGCAAAGGGGTCAAGGTCATCGGACTGATTTTAATTAAATAATTGAAATAAATTAATTTTTACCTAAAATCGTGTGGAAAAAGAACATTTACTTTTATAATTTTTTGATCTTTACCTTTTAAAAAAAAGTTGAAATTTTATTCCTTCTTTAAGAATCATTGGAACTATGACTTTGAGGATAGAAAGTGAATCTCACATTAGTTATTTAGTGAAAAGAGTTGATGATGTATGCCTATATATTAAGCTACCTAGAAAAGGGTTATTCATAATGGGGCCTTAGCTTATGGGTCTTCAGCTTCCAAAAAGTTCAAAATTTCAATCGATCATTATTGAAAAAAAGTTCATTGTGAATCGGTAAACTGTTTCCGTTTATATCTCACACAGTCGGATTGTTTTCCAAATTAGTTACAGTATTCGAAAATGTTCAGACAACCATATCGGTCATCGAACCGCAATGTTTTCCTTAGGTTTTTTTTGTAGACCATTTTTTATCTCTATTAATGAAAGATATTGTATTACAGGTAACACCTATATTTTTTTCTTTACGCTCTTCCGATAAAAGATCAAATAGTACAGTTTAAGGGCCATTGAAAATGTAACATTGGGCATAGAAAGAAAATTTCAAATTTGTTTATTTAGTGAAAAGAATTGAGGATGTATGCTTATATTAAACTAGTTGAAGAAGGATTATACATAATAGGGCCTTAGCTTATGGACCTTAAATTTTCAAAATGTTTAAAATTTTAATAGATCATTATTGAAAAAAAGTTTATTGTGAACTGGTGAATTAAATCTGTCTTTATCTCACATTGTCATATTGTTTTTCAAATTGGTTGCAGTATTCGCCAATTTTTGATTTTTCCAATTGAATTAGTCATGATATTTCAGTTGTTTAAATACTAAATAAATTTTGTTAACATATTAAAATATTTAGTATGTAGAAGGTGTCTGTTAAGAAAAATTAGATATCATTAATATATATTACAAAAGTTAAAAAAATGGGGCAATATATCACATGTGTATTTTGTCGGAAAAGTTGGTGTTCACTCATAGTATATAGATATTTTGAGGGTTATAAATTGAAATATCTAAAAATTATGATCTGTATTAAAGATGGTCAAACAATAAATCTTACTATAGATGTTGTAATATATGTAATATCGTTCATCATTTATTCTAACTATATTTATTGGATGTAACATATTTTCTGGTGCATTATACACTGGCAACCTAATACAAACTGTAAAAAAACTTTCAATGTTTTTCTTAGGTTTTTTTACTGTAGATCATTTTTTATCATCATTAATGAAAGATATCGTATTACGGGCATCACCTGTATTATTTTTCTTTACACTGACATAAACGATCAAATATTATAACTTAAATCTTTTTTATACAATCATGTTTAATCCTCTTAAATTGCTTATATTATGTAGTATTATCATCCCGTGAAGCACGGGTGAAATAACTAGTTTATTATTAAATTAAGATCCTCAAACACATACTTAACTAACCTTGTAACGTACGTAACATAGACTGTTAGACATATAGCAAATATTGTTACACCTACAACACGATTTGTTTAACATATAGTATATTTTGTTAGAAAAATTATTACAAAAATATTACAACTAAAGTGGAATATTGAGAAACATTGTCATCGAAAAATGAAAAATGAAAAAAAAAAGAGAAAAAAAGAAAAAAACTTAAAAAAAAAAGAAACACAAAGAAAAAAGGAAAAAATAAAGGAAAAAATCTTTACCTTTATATATATAAAAGCAATTGTTATTTCGAAATCACTTTTCCGCAATTACAAGATTCCGAAATCCTGATTTTCATTTTTTCTTCTTTTTTTTTGTCTCAATTTTAGCACCACAAGTCATGCATATTGAATAACCACCCACTAAATTTAAAGAAAAAATAACCACTCACTAATTTTTTAAAATCTTTTATCATATTTATTTTCAAACAATTTTAGTTGCAATTTTCTTGCAAAACGGTTACCCACCTCAATTTTTTTCCTTTTATCCAATAATTTCAGCAATTAACAGCCACATTTTTATTTGAATGCGATGTATTTAGTTTCTCAGAGTAAGGATTTAATGTAGATTTCTGGCGGCGGCAGATGGCACGCATCTGACACGCCACATAAGTGTCTAACGGTATTGTACCGCCAGACATTTGACACTAGATCATTTTCATAGTTTTTCATATAAACACATGCATTTTTCTTTCCTTCTTTTTTTTTTTAAATTTAACATCAACAAATATTAAAACACTTCTTTTTCTTTGAAGTAAAATATTAAATCACTTTTAGTTACCTTTGAAATAATCTATTTTGTTTTAAATCATTGGGTTTAAGGACACGTTTATTGGTCTTTAAGGTTTTTTATTTTCCACGCAACTTCATTTTTTTAATCATACACACACATAGCGGGAGATTATTGAGACAATTATATTAAATCATTGGGTTTAAGGACACGTTTATTGATCTTTAAGGTTTTTTATTTTCCACGCAACTTCATTTTTTTAATCATACACACACATAGCGGGAGATTATTAAGACAATTATATGCCCCCGCTACAATGGGCTATAATATTTAGGTCTCCCCAATAAACTTCCGCTATGTGTACGTATGGTGAGGATAATCCGCCCAAACATCTGGTGGGAGATAATTTTTAAATATTAATATACAATTATCTCATTAATTAAAAGCTACTTAGTTCCAAAAAATTTCCAAAATTTTCCACATAAGCCTGTATAAATACATTCTCGTGTAAAATAGATACACTCATCTATTATAAATTAATATATAAAGGCACTTAAGTGCCCTTTGTTTTTTTCCCGCTCATTTGCTCTACAGTAACCCTCGCTGGTCAATTCTTTGCAGTGAAGGTTTGATATATGGCAAATTTATTTATTCTCTCTCTTTTTTCCATACTGATTAATCTTTTTCCCTTTTATTCCTCCTCCATCAGTGTTTTTTCTGCAGATTTCCTTCCCGTTTTATTCATCTTTCAATATTCATGTTATTCACTGAAAATATTCTATTAGAAGTATTTCCATCTCCTCAACCGGCTGAAAATATACTAACTAAAAGTATTTCCACTTCCGCTTTCTTCAATTTCTGGCTTCTTAAACAACACGATCAACCTTAAATCGTGGCCCTTACCCAATTGATAATCGAATCCCTTATGTTATCTTTTCTTGATCAAGATTGTTTATTTCTTTTGCTGTGATATCTGGAAAAGTTTAATTGATTTCGAACAAGAATCAAGAAGGGTAGAATAACCACTATTAGGATACCAAAAACCCTGAAAATATGTCTTCTCTGTCACAATGGCTGAAACAATTTTGAAGACCAACATCAACAGTGTGTCACGCAATCGGAACCATCATTTTGGATTCGAATGAGAGTTCAAGAAGGACCGTTTCTAGAGACTGAGTCGTGCGTGACAGTGATGTTGCATACCTGCACCAACTGGAGAACCTCTTTACTGCTCTGGCGACTAGCGGCAGTGGTCGGACCATCTAGGTTTCAACTTTCTTGGAGGCAGGTCTGAGTACTTCCTTGATTATGTGTTTTTTTCTTCGGCTTTGTGAACTTGAGTTTTACTTTGTCAAGTTTTCCTACTATGACAAACGTAAATTGCTTCTTTTGTCAAGTTTTGTCAATGATTGAAGCTTCAATACTAAAGTTAGGTATACATTATTATTTTGTTTTCTTTGTAATCAAGTTTTATTTTTTCCCCCTTTCATAACTACTTTGAACGTTTTTTGTTGTTTGAGTTTATAACATTTGTTTTAGCTTCCCGTTTACTCAAAAGAAATCCTTGCTGAACAGCCTGAAAATTTTTCCCTTCGAACGTTGACCAGTCTCAAAGGTCAAATTGGTTATCTGTAAGTTGATGCAAGAATGAGAGAGCTTTGGGAAATTAGGTGAAATCACAACACTTATATGTGGTCTTTTGAAAGGAACATTTCTTATATTTTAGAATGTTAAAGGTCATTGTTGCATGAGTTGTACTGTAATATATGTGCTTACCATTCTATTGGCTCTCTTTATTTTATTTTATTTTATTTTTGAAGTGATTTACTTTAGTTTGAAGATCGCATAACTTGGGAAAATATGGGACCGTGATGGCAATTTCACTTGATATAATAGTAGTTTTGTAATTATGATAGGGAATCTTATATCAATCGTTTTCTTTTGTGGAAGTTCACCAAAGTATGTAGTGCGGAACTTTAGTTCTTCATATTATTAAAATTGTATGTGTGAATTAAGTAGCACATCTCCTATAATGACTGAAGTTAGTATGGTTTGTTTTATTGTTCTATCATCTGTTTATGCATATATAAACTTGATTCTTATTTTGATGCATTCATGAACTATTTTGCTCAAGTTTATAACTTCATTGGTAATGTTTTGATCCAAACACAGGTGATCACTGACAAAATATTAACGAAGATGGACCTCTGAATATTAATACAGTAAGTAGATTTCATTTTGTCATTAATGAGTTCCATTTTGATCCGATGTGTGCCTCTTTATATATGGGTTTTGACATAATGAAGTGCATGTTAAGAATTTCATTTATTTGTTGCATTCATTTATAATTTTCTATAATCTTTTCCATTGTTGAAAGCGTTGATTCTACAAAGGTAATGTAATCAGTATATGTAATTATATTGTCTAACAATTCTATCAGTTTTTGGTTTTCCCCTTGCCTATTGATCTATATTAGGTCCTTTCAAACAAGCATGTATATAAACAAATTCATCTTAATTAATATATTTTCATACTTTTACATTTCTTTGTTGATACATTGGTAAAACCAACATAGTATATGTAATTATGGTTTTTTACAGTGATGGCAAAAATAATGTCAGAGTTATTTTTGAACTTTGTAACAACATAATAGTAGTGTCATATAAATTCATTTCTCTTCTATTCTTGACTCCAAAAAAAAAAAAAAAATCTAGATGGGTTCATTAGAATTGTAAAATTGGTAATGATGTGTGTGATGATTCCTTTTGTGGACCAATGTAAGTAAATAGTAAAAACCTTAGCTTTTATTCCTTAATGGGTTCCCTTTGATTTTTCAATTTTCATGTGCTTTCTAGCTTCTAATCTATGATTTCATCATGTTGTCAGGGCAAAGAAGAAAGATTCATGTGGGAAATGTTTATGTCATGAAGATCGTGGAATAAAACTTTATCACCAAGGAAAAAATGGCATATGAAATTGTAACATATATTGTATTAGATCAGTTTGATCATCGAGGTGCTCGATGTATTTTTCACATTTCAAGATATAGTTTCTCTCTCTGTAAGTCTTGATGTCACGTTACTATATATTCTTTTGTTATGTTGGTGGAATTTATAAGGTATGAGCATACAATTTAGATTTTTTTTTTTGGGAAGTACATGTAGAATTTGAGTCTTGCGAAGGTGGAGAACTTTTTGATCAAATAACCTTTTAATTCATAACATGTATAGCTTTTAGCATTACATATATATATATATATATATATATCTGAAAGTTATTAAATGAACTATATTTTGTCCAGAACTGGAGTTTTAACAATTCATCAATACTTTTGTTTATGAGTAACTTTATTATGCAATATAACTGATGCTAAACACATGCACTTGCTTTTTATTATTCTTATCATTTAACACCGAGTATACTACCAAAGAAACCAATTAAATAGCACTTAGTCTTTGTTTATTTTAAAGAGAAATGAATAAAAGAAAAGAAATAGATAGAAAGGGTAATGAATTTCAAGGTCCTTATTTATAATTAAAAAAAAAGGAACTTTAAGGTTTAAAGTAGTTTTCCAAAATTTATGTTAGGATAAAAAATTATTTTTGTAATGATTTTTATAACAATACAATAAATATTTTCAATTATGTGACTTTTTATTGTAGATATTTTATTATAGTCTTATAGTTTATTTAAATTATTATTATTTTGAATTTGCCTTCCCGTATAATGCACGGGTACAAGACTACTATTGCTTAAAAATAACAATAAGTTAGTGTTTATGGATTCCTTACACAATTAAATGCTATCTCGAAGCAATGTTGGTCTGAAAATATTTCAAAACCTCCTTTTATTTTTTTCTTATAATAACCACCCAGTGATTTTCATATATTATTTTTTTAATTATATATCCTTTTTTCTTTTTTTTCCTACTATATAACCACCCACTAATTTAATTTCCTTATATTTATTTATTTATTTTTCTTGTAACCACCCACTAATAATTTTGTTATCTTTGTTTATTTATCATTTTTTCTTTGTTCTTACTATGTAACCACTCATAAATTTTTTCCAATTATATAACCACCCACTAATTTTTCCTTTCTTTAACTTTTTTTTATTTATACTAGATTTTTACCCTTGCATTGCACAGGGAAGAGTAGATATCAAATTATTTTTTAAAAAGTAAATAATATAAAATTTTATAATTTTTTTTGTATGTGGAAATTTTGTAAGGTTACATTACCCAATAAAGAATAATTAACTTTTAACATCAACTAAATAATAATATAATTTTGTTCTTATCATGTTAATATAACTATAATTTACAACACTTTAAAAAAACAATAATTTACAGCAAAATTTAACCCTATTACTATTGTTAACGCAAATAAATATTATTTCATTTTTTTAAAACAAATTTAAATAAATGGCATTGTACGAAATAGTTGTTAATTGGGTGGTGTCACGTATTCTGAAAATTTTCTTTAAGGAAAAGAGTATAAATTATATTTAAGGAAAAGTCAGATAACATGAAGATGATATAAATTAATGATACATAAAAGTAGTTATATATTTTTTTAAGAAAATGTAGTAGTCATAATTATTAACATTTATAGCCGAAAAAATTAAGAAAAATATTATAATTTTCAATTAACCTAAATTAACGATATATATGTTTAATTAATGAAATATTCAAATTAATTTCTATTGTTTTATTATTATTCAAAAAATACGGGTTATCAATTAAATTTGTTATTCATATTAATTTTCATTGTTTTATAAATTATAAACTAAAATTTTTTCTAAAAGAAATTATAAACTACAAATATTTTAATCATACGGACACTTATCCATCATTGCAAAATTAAATTTATACATAATTTAAACAATAAAATGATGATAAATATCTATTAGTTATTAAACTGAGTAATGAATTTTATTTCAAAAAACTGGATGGATAAGACAAAAGAAAATAAAAAATTAAAAAATTTTGAAAAATTCAGTATACCACACGAGTTACCGCAATATGAAACAAAATATCAAAAAAGACCTTACTGGCCGGAAAACTACGGTACAAAGGTACGGCAGACTAATTTCCTTTTGTGTGTGTATATATATATAGGTCTTTCTTTTTTCTCATTAACCACCCGCTAATTTTATTTTCCTTTTTCTTATTTATTCTTTTTTTTTTTTTGCTTTTTTCCTAATGCAACTAGTTACCCATGTGCAGTCCTTTCTCAATTGCTGAGCATTGTTCTAAAATTTGAACTGGAATTAAACGCAGCAAACTAGATGGTTGGTTAGGAGGGGTGACATAATTAAATGGATTGTAATGGTCGAGTTGAAGACCCGAACAACCCACCAGTTTTGGGTGACCCGATAAATCTATTCGTGTTTTAACCACCAAGTTGTAAATTTTACATAACTGATAGGTGTTTTATTAGAGTGTTTAATTTCTCCATACTAGTAGTTTATTATGTGTTTTGTTATGTTAAAATGTTTATTTATATTTAGTTTGTTTATTTATTATAGGATCAAGGAAATAAACAAAAAGAATCTATTTTGGACGGAGTTTGCAAAGATTTTAAGGTTCAAGGATTGAGACATCGCGTATCAAACTTAAAGGGCTGAAAAAAAGAAAAGGTTCTGTGCGGCCACACGGTATCTTCATGTGGCCACACAGGTTGGGCGTCCAGCGGCAGATTTTCAGCAGAATACCCAATGCGGCCACACTGCTGTCTTTGTGCGGCTGCACAGTCGTCCACGAGCGGAATTTTGTTGATTTTCCTTGTTCTTATGAAACTCTTTTCATGGTATCTTTTTGTACACGATTTTTATGCATTCTCTTAGGGTTTTTAGACTCTATAAAAGGAATCAAGTCTTAGGAATAAAAACACATCTCTACATACAATTGAATAGATTTTATTTTTCTTCAAAGACAAAGTTCAGAGCAAGGTTTATTTTTCTTTCTTCCTCCGGTTCAAGGGGATGTTGTTGCTACTTTTTGTTCTCAATTAATCAATTACAATAACGTTGATTATTACTCTTTTGTGGAATTTCTTGTATTGTTCTACTTTTCATGCTTATGAATATTGATTGTTTGATCTAGTTTCGGCTTACTACATTGAATGATTAATGTTCTATTGCTAGATTTGATGTTTCAATCCTTAATTGTTGTTTCTCCTAATTTTAGTAGCAACTAATAATTGTTAATCATTAGAGATAAGACAACCTAAGTTAAATAGATCAAGCTTGTGAATTTGTTGCTTAGATTTACTTATTTTCCTAATTCTTCATGCAATCGTTGTTCTAAATCTAGAGAGCTTATTCTAGGTTGTCCAAACGATTAGGTCTGATTGAAGAGCTTATTTTGATAAGACACACTTAAGGGAAAATCTGTGTAGCAGAGCTTCTTGTTGCCTAGAGTTAATAATTTTGCAAGAAAGTAGGAATAATGCTACAATTGATTACTATATTTTATGTGAAGTGCACAACTGAACCAAGAACCAGAGTTAACATTCATATTTTATCTTTCTACTTGTGTTTTAATTGTTTTATTCTTTTACTCTTATTAATTTTAATTCAATCTTTACAAAAACCCCCCTTCCTACTAGTTGACACAAGACACTTTAATCTATCCAACGTTCTCTGTGAGTTCGACCATTACTTTTGCTTCTACAAGTTATTTTAAATTTAGTAGAGTAAGGTATTTATTATTTTGGCGCATTTAACACGCGACCAATAACTATTTTAGAAATTCAAGTCGTGTAACGTTTTAACACGTGACTTTTTGTTTATGAAACAAAAAGTTTTAAAAATAAAAAAAATATAACAAATTATTTAAAAAAAAAAGAAGAAAAATGGGTGAGGAGGACTTCCCCTTTTAGCCTGCCATTTTCGACAGCAAAAAAATGCTGAAAATGATAGCAAAGGGCTGCCATTTTCGGCAACCTTTTAGAGGTGGGAGCCTCCCCCATGTGCTGCCAGAAAAAGCAATGCTGCCAGAAATGACAACACTTTGCTGCCATCTCAGATAGCCATTGGGCTACCAGAACTACCGGAGATATTAACCCGTTGCTACCATTTCCGGTAGCACATGGGGGCAGACTTACCCCCCCCGGCAGCCTCTGGCAGCCAATAGATTAGGGACTCAGCCGATACTAGGGGTGGACATATAACTCGCCAACCCCACAAAACCTGACCCAATTGAGTCCTTTTTTTTTAACCCATGGGTTGGTTTCAGTTTTTATCAACCCAACCCGAATCGGGTTGGGTCGGTTGACAGATTCAGAGGAATGAACCCTGAAATTCATTTTCTTTTTTTTTTTTTTTGACAAATTCAAAGTGCACACGTTTTCCTTTTCTAGGTCATAAATTTCACTTCCCTTTACCAAATAACAACCACCACAAAACCCATTACATAGAGAAACTCATCCAAATATCTAAAATAAAATTCATGTAAAATTTAAAAGAAAAAAATAATGGCTCTGATGATTAATCAACAATTCAAAGTGCTTTTCTTATGTATTTTTGATAAATCAGCCTTGAAGGATTTTGTAGGTTCATTGATCAGGAATCAATTGAAACTGATTCAAAATGGGTGGAGTCCTTCATTTTTTGATCTTCCTATGGGGTATTTCAGAAAAACAAAGGGGTTATACCATCTCATGGTAGATTGGAGAATTATTGGGCCCTTCTTATCAATGCACTCATGACGTACAATCACAAAAAGGCTAAAAAAAGTTCATGTGAAATTAAAAAAGAAAAGGAATGGAAACAAACACCATAAAGAAAAAAGTTCACTAACAACATGACAAATATTGGTGGTAACAAATGGAAAAACATGGTATCAAAAAACCATGGTAGCTAATTCATTATAAAAATGGTAACACGAACAAAAACATGGTTGCAAAAACGTATTCATTAAAAAACATGGTAACACAAAATGAACAACAAACCAAAAAAATTAAAAAACATGGTAACAATTCAAAAACATATCATCTTAACATGGAAAAACAAACACAAAATAGTGGTAGCAGAATATCAAAAACCAAAAGGAAAAAAAAACACAACCGAAAACGCGGTATCATGTTATAGGAAATTTTAAAAAAAAAATCTAAAATGAAATTTTAACCAGAAAAGAAAATGTAGCAGAAATTTTTTTTTCTAAACAAAAAAAAAAAAAAATTAAATCGGCTATGGGTATGGTGTCTGCCGGAACGGTTTCCGGTGGCACCCAACAGCATCAAACACTATTGCAGTAGCCTGAGGAAAGGCAGTACAATGCCTCCCCCTGATCTGATTTTTGCAGTGGCTCGTTTAAGCAGTTTGGTTTGGGCGGTTTTTAATTAAATCTCAAATCAAGCCATTTAAAACGGTTTAGAATTTTTCCAAACCAAACAAAACCATTTAATTTCTTAAACCAAACCAAATCAAGCCATATTTTTTGCTTTTTGGTACAGTTTCAAACAGCGGTTTGCCAATAGAAAAATTAATACGTTCCAAATGAGTTAAGAAATAACTATTCATCGAGGACTTTTGAATTAGTAAAGATCTATTGCAATAATATTATGTAGTATTGTTCAACAAACAAAATATGAATTGCCAAAAATTGTACCTTATATCATTTCAACTTTAGTCTTAAATATAAAAGTAACATTAGTAAGTAATTAGTAAAAGTTACATAATACTATTACAAGAAAATAGGGTGGTAATCTAAAATAAAAAGTTGTGAAAAAAATTAAATCATTCTTTCTTAGTACTTCTAATAAACATCATGGTTTCAACTCGTCACATTCAAATTGGTGGAATATTAAATTGATAAGGTGTTGTGACTTTGTGGGAGAGTAACCAATAAAGGAATTATAATTGGTTGGTTCAATGGGGAAATGAGATGTCTTTGTATTTAACTAGTTAACTAGATTTATTAGAAATTAAATAGGTGATCATGGACTATGTCATGATTTTTTTTAAAAAAAATTTAGCGGGTTGCAGTTTGAAACGATTTGGAAAATTTAAAATCTAAACCAAACAATTTCAAAACGGTTCGGTTTGGATCAAAACTAAATTGTTGACAGGTCCACCTGTATCCAAACCAACGGTTTCAGAATTGTGATTTCGGTTTGGTTCCACGGTTTTGCGATTCAAATTTACAGCCCTATTAATTAGGATTTTGGTGAAAGTGAGATTAGATAATGTGTAATTTAAATAAATTAAAAAATATGCTAAATAATATAATTTTTTATTTAAATATAATAATAAAAAGAAAAAATAAAATAATAAGGGTGTTTCTGTAATTAAAAAGGATAAATCTAAGGTTAGTTTTAGTTTTAGAGGTATAATTCAGAACTCAGTTAAAATGGGGGTATATTATCTAATTTTCTCAAATACATTTCACTTGTGTTTGAAAATATAGCCTAAATAAATAGAAGCGGAGGCCTTAATTATTTCTAGAAGAATCTCAGTGCAAAGCCCATTGTATTGACATGGCAAATTGAGGAATTGTGCCAGACAATTCACGAACATGAATGATTAAGTAATTGTGCCGTACAACTTGCACGATTACTTTTAGAAGTTTGAAAGAGGTTCCAGCCACAACAAAGGCAATTTTTTTATACACTTCACATAATAATTGAATTTTAATATTACAATTGGGAGTTGGTAGAGAAAATTATCATAAATTAAGAAAGAAATTTAGTTGGTTTATATAATATGATTTTGAAGACAATAAAATGAGACAATAAAAAGGGTACGCATTGCTGCTATGTACCTATGCAGTAGAATTACTTGTACGAGTATTTAAGATTTAAAACATCTATATTAGGAAAATTTCAAACATAAGCATTTAACGAGTATTGTTTATGCATAAACAATCTATTGAAATAATATTCCTCAAATACAAAAATATAAACATATCTAAATTTCATACATAGATTCATTGAATTTACATAGTTTGGACAAAGATGGTTAAGTCATGCATGATCTTGGAAAATAATCCAGTTTGTATAATGCAGGAGATATTGAAGATCATGTCATACCATTGACAACAAGTCATTTAGCCCAAGAACAACTTCAAAAACCTTCTTCTTCTATCAATAAACATAAGACAGAGTTAGAGGGGAAAAAAGAGAGTAGCATAGGATGACACAAAGAAATTCTTGCTTCAAGATTCTCTTCTCACGAGTGTCCTGTTTTTGTATTCTTTTAGCTTCATGATTGTATTAAAAGCCTGAAAATCATAACTGTTAATATCAACAAAGTATATTATACTCCATGATAGAGAAAATGTTCAAAACTGGCAGAAGAAACGAGAAAAATCACTTGATCCTTCTTTCATTTCCAAAAAATTACTCAACGGTCTCAAAACAATTAGTTAACTCAAAAAATAAAGAGGCAAACTTGGGATAGTTCAAGAAGAAAGTAACAAGACCAACCAAGATTTGCAGAGGATTCAATTTGCAACTTAAAACTTAGTCGGAAATCACAAAAATCTTAACAACAAAAAAGAGGTTCGTTGCCTCAAAGGTAGAGACACCTATGCAAAAATATACAAAACAATATTTACAATGTTGCAGTAGCTATTGTTTGAAAAACATCGCAAAAAACCAAAGGAATAAAATCGGCTGTGACAAGAAGCGAATACTTGCATAATTGCATTACCAGTCCCATTCTACCTATAAAAATACAAACTTTAGATCCCGTGTTATGCCTCTATATATAATAATTCCACAATGCTAACCTTGATTCTTGGCCCTACTTGACAAATTATAAATTTATATAGGTGAAATTGAACATCAATATCATACAATTATTATAATGTCCTCTACTTGTTCAACTGAAAACAATTGCCAATTTCTGATTATTGACATCCAAGTGGATCTTAAGACATCTTAGTCAATATATGGATCCAAGTGTTTCATGATTCCTTTTTCGCTTATTTATTACAACAGTATACAGATTGGGGATAGAAGCAAAAAACCATTGATTAGTTATCTAAATACCAGAATTAGTAGCATGACTTAAGGGGAGAAATCCAAGGTTAATTAGAATTCTAGAATCCATTAAATTTACTGCAACCAAAATAAAACCTTTGTATTCATTTCCTTTTTCAAACCTCTAAATGTAATTAGTACCTCCATCCCATAAATTATAAGAATTGAAATTGGTAGAATATTTTTCCTTAAAATTTGTGTGTATGGCAAATTTGTGTGATAGATTAAATTTGTTAATTAAATAGGGACAAACATGGAAATGAAAAATTAAATACACACTTGTTATAGCAACTGGACTATCTTTTGGGACGGAGGTAGTAAAATATTTGAACATCCTTCATTTTTGATACATTCCTAATATTTACACATTTCATACACTTAAAAATGAAGGATATTCCATAGGAAAAAAAAATGTAATTTCATCACGGAAAAGTTACTGAAAAAGTCAGTCAGTGCCGGAAGCACTTAAACCGATCTCTTCATTCTTCCATGGTGTAATCATAAAAATATTTAAGCATTTACTTCTATAAAATGGAAAAATACTCAAAAATTGATAAAGAATGGGGACTTGACGACAATATCAGATTCTAATTTTGTTTCAAGACGAAACTTTCTGTTTGGGCATTATTTTTCGCAAGCTCACCGATTCGGCTTACCTACGATTTGTTCAATATTGTGAGAAATTTTGAAATGCTTACTACAGAATCAGTTGACAAAACAAGCAGGACGTACTGTGTAGAAAAATCAAGTAAACCAATATATCACTACAATATAAAAAGAGACAATTTACCTTTCTACTCTTTAAGCAAAACCAATCTATTATATGAGGAGAAATAACAAAAGGAAAAATAAAAGAAAAATCTGGCAACATGATGAGCATATTCAGATCTCGTTCAAAAGAGCAAAATAAATAAATATAAGGCTTTGTTTGGTTTCCTTTATTTTGTCTATTTATAAATTCACCTACCATGATTTGACTATTGATTTGACAACTATTTAATAACTACCACACATTTTAAATTTTAATTAAATCTCCAACATTCATTTCCACTCATTATAAATTCCCTTTATAATTTGATTTTATAAATCTAACCAAATGGGCTCAAAATACACAACTAGAAAAAATACAAATTTTTCTTACATAAATTTCCAAGGGCAATTGGGACCTATGACGTCTTCACTATCGCATTTGCAGCTCTAGATTTGCTCCGAAATCACAAGAATCGTAGATACACAAGCCAAACTAGCAATAAATGAAGGGGAAAAACATAGCACTTGTTTGAACCTCTTTATTTTTTCTCTTTATAAATTCACCAATATAATTTGACTGTTAATTTGACAATTAATCAACAACCACGATACATTTCAAATTTCAATTAAATCTCCACCATTCATTTTCACTCATTATAAATTCTCTTTATAAATTGAAAAGATAAAGAAATTCAAACAAGTGCATAATCAGGTGAAAGAAAGACGAAGATTGAAGGGGGGAGGATGGAGGCAAAAAATGGATCGTTAAGAAAAGTACTGCAAATTTGTGAGTACTTCAGCTCCAAAACCACTAATGAGAGAGAATTAATTGCTTGGATTTGTAGAAGGGCATTAGTTTCAACTCTGGAAAGTACCAGAAGAGCACACAATGAGAATAGAAATGGATAAACGTGAATGATGTAAGCATGACGCCTGATGAACAGTGATTTGAGGAATAGTTACCTAAACAGTGCAAATATTTAGGTAAACACGTAACAGCAATAATGCCATTCATGCATGCAAAATCCATAGCAAGAATTAATTAAAAGTGTGTACATTTAAGGGGGAAAATGATTTTAAGTAATCAGTCTACCACAATTGAATTGTGAGTATGGGCGCAAAGCAGGTTTAATCTCATATTGATTTTCATGCTTGTCTATATTAAAGAAAAATAAATAAAATTAATTGCCAAAAAAAAATTGAGGGTTTAAATTAGAGAAGTGTAAAAGTTAGGTGTTTAGGTAGTAAAACGTTTAATTTTCAAATTAAAGTGGTGTTTGAAAGAATGGCATGTGGTGGTTACAAGGTGGAGGCTCTGATTCTCGTGATGAACAGAGTGACTGTGCACGTGTAAGTTGTGCGCAGTATACATAAGAGAGAGTTATCTGTAAAAACGGTCCTATAACTATAAGTCCAGTGGTAGGGTCATCCATTACCTCAATGACAAGTGAAATTGTATTTTTTTAAACATTTTTTGTTTTATCTTTCTTAGTTTAATGAAAATTACTCAATTAATTAATAACATAATGCGTGTGGATCTTAAAAAACACACACGAAATCCTTATTTGATTTTAGTATATCTCAAATCATTTTTCTGTTGAAAGAATTAACTTATTTAAATGTTAATGTAAATTCATCAATAGACATGTCAATAATAATACATTGTATAAATATAAGACTTGAAAAGAATATGCATTAAATTATATTCTTTTCAAGTCTTGTATTTATCATCTGGTCCAAGGAATTCTCCAATCATTTTAGGCATATTGCATCTAACACATTGTACGTAATTTCATAACATGTAGCAACTTAAATCAATTTCAAATTAAATTGGTCACCAAAGGTAACTTAAATTTTATTGTCTTGGCGTTCTTCGCCATATGATGCAAAAATACAATATTGTTCAATATATTATTTCTTGTACCTATGCAAATTTTTTTAACATAAATGACATTTTGAAGTTGCAGTATCAAGTATGTATTTAATAAAATAATGCTTTTAATTGTAAAATAAAAAATCTTCCTTCAAAAAAAATTGTAAAATAAAATGTTGAACTATTAAACTACTATGCATTTGCCTTGAAAAGAATATAATTCAATGCATTATTGATACATCTACCCATGAATCAAGATATATACTCGGCTATTTTTTTTACAACCTAGATTTATTCATGTAATTATTACATTAACATATAAATAAATTATAAAAAAATGATGTGAGATCTTACTGAAGCTAATATATATGGTGTTATTTAAGTAGATTGTCTTCATTAATTAAGAGAGAGAACAAAATGAAGTTTAAATGAAGTAAAATTCTACATGTCAACAAATTAGTGGATGATCGTATCACTAGATATATAAAACGGTCCTATTGAAGACTCTCTCGTGAATTTGGCGTGTGATTGGTGTCAAGACTTAAGACGATTGTCCCCCGGGGAAAAATGAAATCATATTAATTAATAAATAAATAATAATAACAAGGGGGTTTATTTAATTAACCTTGTCAAATAGTGAAATTATTTAAATGACCTTCCATTATTAATTTGAGGCTAAATGACCTTCTTGTATGATTAATAATAAAATGGGGGCTTTATTTAATTGACCTTGTCAAATAGTGAAATTATTTAAATGACCTTCCACTATTAATTTGAGAGATCGGAAGACCTTCTTGTATAATTAATAGTAAAATTGATATTGCGAATGTCTAAAAAAATATCTTTGCATGTAAAAATACTATATTGTCTTTTGAACTTACTTTTAGGATTTGCTAATTCACTGGGATTTATTTCCAATCACGTTAGTTAATTCCCCCCTCCAATTAGTTAATCAAGTGCTATCATTTCATCTCTTTTTGGCTTGAGAAAAGGCTTCAAATTCGTATTATTGACTACCTTTTGACAGAGCAAATGACCCTTATGATGTGGAATTTTTAAAAAGTTTTGGTGCTTTCGAAGAATGGTGAAAAGAGGTGAAAAATAAGTTATTAGGCATGTACTTTTGCTATATTTATTTCACAATCGTTTATCTTTCAATGATTTTAATTTTCTTATGATACAGAAATCCCAGCCCTTAACGATACGCCATAACGAATGTACAGTAATGGTTACTATGAAAAACGATACTACAGTCGCGGTATCTATTGAAATAATCTAAAGTCCTTCATACGTGGGCTTTGTTGCTGTTTTATTGCATAATCGTTTGGTTCCCATGATTGTAATTTTGTTATGATAATGAAATCTCATCCATTATATATATTGACCATAATGAATGTGCAGTCCAGATTTCTATACATAACGCTACTTGCGTTGGTTTATGCATATGTCGTTTTTTAGGTCATTCAAAGTATCAAATTATCCCATCTATCTGTAAAAAATAATATGTTTAACAATATGCTAAACTTTGTAAGTTGTTACAAGTATTTTGATGGATCATAACAAAAGTGTCGTTCTTTAGTATCAAGTATCGTTTGGGGTATTTCTCATCATTTGAATCATTCTCTAAATTGAATTAGCTTAATTATTCCACATAATGATGACTATAATGGTGCACGGTCAATTCGTGATATTCACAAGCGTTTTGAGATATGCAAAACTACATAATCATTCATTTCCAAGATGTATCGTTTCACCTATTTATGATTATTTAGGCTATTCAAAACATCAAATTATCTTATCACTATATAAAATGTAACATACCTAACAACAAGATTTTGTTCTTGCATATCAAGTATCGTTTTTTTATTTTTGTGATCGTTTAATTGTTGAGCGCATCATTCTGCCTATTTGAGATTATTTAAACTGTTTAAAGTATAAAATTATCTTATTATTCTATAAAAGGTAATATATCTAATAACACACTAAGTTTTGTAATTTGTGAAAATATTTTAATGTATCACAACACCACTGTCGTTCCTGCTAATCAAGTATTGTTTTTGATTTTTGTAATTGTTTAATCGTTGTCCGTATCAAATTACTTTATCTAATATACGTAGTGATGTGTATATCAGTCCATGTTAAGTTCGTGGTTTGTTGCAAGCGTTTTGGAACTATTATTTTGTCTATTTGTGATTGTTTAGACTATTCAAAGTATTAAATTATCTTACCACTCTATAAAATGTAATATGTCTAGTAACATGCTAAGTTTTGTAAGTTGTTAGAAGTAACGCATCACGATAGTACTATCATTCTTGCTTATCAAATATCATTTTCTTTTTTTTTTTTTGGGTAATCACTTAATCATTGTCTACATTAAATTAAACGATCGTTCTTATATATCTAGTATCATTTTGGCTATTCGTCTTCTTTTAACTCGTTTTCCTGCGCATTACCTTATTTACTCTGCCTAATATGATGAAACTGGTGAATGTTCAGTCTATGTTGACTGGCGCGCCCTAAGGTATTACATATGCACAATTCTCATCAGAGAAGTATCGTTTCTTATACTTGTTATTGTTGACGCCATTCGAATCCGTTCATTTTCCTATCTCTCTGTAGAAGGTAATATCTTGTTTAACATGCTGAGCTACGTGTCATGTTTTAAGCGTTTTAGCACATCATGATTGAACTCTCGTTCCTTCGTATCTAGTACCATTTTGGCTATTCCTCGTCTTTTAAACCCTTTTTTGAATGTCAACGTCGTTTTTTTCATGATTGAAGCAAAATGACTATTCAGTCTGACATGTACAAAATAACGAAACATGCATCGTTACAACCTAATTCAAACTATTCACTCGTGACACATATAAAATAAAGAAACATGCATTGTCACAATCTATTTGGAAAAAAAAGTAACTATTAGCAGACATTATGAGTAGTCAAATGAAGAAAACCAATGTTTAGATGTGACATATATAAAATAATAAGACATATATTATTACAATTTATTTAAAAAACAACTGTTAGTAAATACCAGGAATAGTCACTGGGGCAAGATGACTGTCGAGTCTGACACGTACAAATTAACAAATCATGTATCGTTACAACTTATTTTGAAAAAGTAACTATTCGCAAACACTAGAAGTAGTCAATAGAGCAAAACGACTATTCAGTCGTGACACATACAAAATAATGGAACATTATCATTACAATCTATTTGAAAAAAATACATGTTAGTAAACATTAAGAGTAGTCAAATGAGCAAAACAACTGTTTAGTCGTGACATATAAAATATAACGAGACATATATCATTACAATTTATTTAAAAAACAACCGTTAGTGAATTCCAAGAATAGTCACTAGGGTAAAAAAAACTGTCGAGTCTGACACATACAAATTAATGAAAAATGAAACATATATCGCTACAACCTATTTTGAAAAAGTAACCGTTCGCAAACATTAAGAGTGGTCAATAAAACAAAATGACTATTCATTCTTGAAAGGTACAAAATAATGAAACACGTACCATTACAACATATTTGAAAAAAGTATAGTCAAAGGAGCAAAATGACTGTTTCGTCGTGACACATACAAAATAACGAGGCATATATCGTTACAACCTATTTCAAAAGACAACCATTAGCGAATACCAAGAATAATCACTGAAGTAAAATGACTGTTCAGTTGTGTCACGTACAAAATAACGAAATACGTATCCTTACAGCCTATTTGAAAGAAGTAATTATTAGCAAACACTAGGAGTGGTCAACGGAGCGAAACAGTTTCAACCGTGACACATGTAGAATAACAAGACATGTATCGTTACAACCTATTTCAAAAGACAACTGTTAATAAATACGAAGAATAGTCACTAGAGTAAAACGACTATTCAGTCGTGACACATACAAAGTAACAAAACATGTATCGTTACAATCTATTAGAAAAAAATAACTGTTAGCAAACATTAGGAGTAGTAAAGGAGCAAAATGACTGTTCCGTCGTGACACATACAAAACAACGAGACACATATCATTACAACCTATTTCAAAAGACAGCCGTTAGCGAATACCAAGAATAGTCACTGAAGCAAAACAACTATTCAGTTGTGACATGTACATAATAACAAAATACATATCGCTACAGCCTATTTGAAAAAAGTAATTGTTAGCAAACATTAAGAGTAGTCAATAGAGCAAAAAGACTGTTCAATCGTAACACATATAGAACAACAAGACATGTATCGTTACAACTTATTTCAAAAGACAAATGTTAACGAATACCAACAATAGTAACGAGGCATATATTGTTACAACCTATTTCAAAAGACAACCGTTAGCAAATACCAAGAATAGTCACTGAAGCAAAATAACCGTTCAATTACAACTGTTCAGTTGTGACACGTACAAAATAACAAAATACGTATCGTTACAGCCTATTTGAAAAAAGTAATTATTAGTAAACATTAAGAGTGGTCAACAGAGCAAAACGACTGTTCAGTCGTAACACATGTACTATAACGAGACATGTATCGTTGCAACATATTTTAAAAGACAACTGTTAGCAAATATGAAGAATAGTCACTGGAACAAAACGACTATTCAGTCGTAACACATACAAAATAACGAAACATGTATCGTTACAACCTATTAGAAAAAAAGTAACTGTTAGCAAGAGATTAAGAGTAGTCAAATGAGCAAAACGACTGTTCCATCGTGACACATACAAAATAACGAGACGCATATCGTTACAACCTATTTCAAAAGACAACCGTTAGCGAATACCAAGAGTAGTCACTGAAGCAAAACGACTATTCAGTTGTGACACTACAAAATAACAAAATACGTATCGTTACAGCCTATTTGAAAAAAGTAATTGTTAGCAAACATTAGAAGTGATCAACGGAGCAAAACGACTGTTCAGTCGTGACACATATAGAATAACAAGACACGTATTGTTACAATCTATTTTAAAAGACAACTGTTAGCAAATATGAAGTATAATCACAGGAGCAAAACGACTATTCAGTCGTAACACATACAAAGTAACAAAACATGTATCGTTACAACCTATTAGAAAAAAAGTAACTGTTACCAAACATTAAGAGTAGTCAAAGGAGCAAAACGACTGTTCCGTCGTGACACATACGAAATAACGAGGCATATATTGTTACAACATATTTCAAAAGACAACCGTTAGCTAATACCAAGAATAGTCACTGAAGCAAAACGACTATTCAGTTGTGACACGTACAAAATAACAAAATACGTATCGTTACAGCCTATTTGAAAAAAGTAATTATTAGTAAACATCAGGAGTGGTCAACGGTTCGTAACACATGTAGAATAACAAGACGTGTATCATTACAACATATTTCAAAAGACAATTGTTAGCAAATACGAAGAGTAGTCACTAGAGCAAAACGATTATTCAGTCATGACACATACAAAGTAACAAAATATGTATCGTTACAACCTATTAGAAAAAAAAAGTAACTGTTAACAAACATTAAGAGTAGTCAAAGGTGCAAAACGACTGTTCTATCGTGACACATACAAAATAACAAGATATATATCATTACAACCTATTTCAAAAGACAACCGTTAACGAATACCAAGAATAGTCACTGAAGCAAAACGAATGTTCAGTTGTGACACGTACAAAATAACAAAATATGTATAAGAACGAATATATATCATTATCTTGTGTTCACTAGAAATCACATATTTTCTGTCAAAATTATTCTTTCATTATACCTATTTCAACCTATTTAAAGAACTCGAAGGTTAGCAAACACTTTCAAATATTTATGTCTATTTCAACCTATTGAAGTTTAGCGAAAGCCTCTAGGTGAGCAAAAACTATAACGACTCTTCAGTCGTGATGCATATAAAGAACGAAACGATATATTGGTACCCCTGCTCGCTAGAAATCACTGATTTTTTCTTAAATTTTCTTCTTTCATCATGTACAACGCACATATTTTAAAGAATTTTTGAGTATTAACACTTCTAACGGTTCAAATAACGACTGTTCAGTCATTATCATACAAACTGTGCATTGTTGCCCTTTGTTAGCTAGAAATAACTGAATTTCTCCTAAAATTCATATTTCATTTCCCTATTTTAAAGAATTAGAGTGTTAACAAACACTTTGTTAAATGAGCATAACGACTGTTCTATCGCATTGTATGTATAAGAACGAAACTTGTATCCATACAACCTGCAAACTAAAATCTTCTTGAACAATGAATAGGCACGTATGTGCATGTGAAAAATTCACTCCTCTAAACCGAATATTTCTTATCCTTTAAGATTTAATCCATTTTACTCAAAGCCTCTGAAAAGTAATTCAATTTTTTCACAATCTACAACAAAAATTCAAATCGGAGATAATTAAACCCTTAATTAGTCTAATAATACGGGCATGAGTACCTAAAATTCAAAGCTAAGAGGTAAAAGACTCCACTAATCATCGTCACGGTTCTTAGCCTTATAGTAATTTTCTTCCTATGTTTGACAATCACTAAGGTCGGTGTCGAATAGCTTCCGGATGTTGGGGGACGTTGTAGTTCTGAGCAATATACACTCTTACCGTTGAGCCCATCATGAACGAAAAGCAAATCCCTATATTTCCTATATTTCTTCTTTAGGATCTTCAAGATTTGCCGGGAGAGAATTTGACTTTCCCCTTCATAGAAACATGGCAAAAGCAATCTCCCGGCTGAGGTTTGATTTGGGGATTAAGTAGTGAAGATATTATTAGTAATTGCACATTTTATATTATTTTGTATTAAGTTTTAAAAAGGTTTTTTGGTCAATGGTTACTCGGACAATTTCAACATTATTGGAGGTCAAATCGTCTAATTTCCCTAATAACAATGGTAAAGGGTTACAGACCAAACCCACAAGAGAGCCAAAACAAAAAAAAAAAACCCAACGGCTCAAAAGGCCTTTTGCAAGATGATACCTTATACCTAAGATTTCAGCCCACTAAAGCCTAACGAGCTCAACATTGCCAGAGGACGGACAGAGACACAAACAGGAAAATAGAGGAACAAACTTAAAATTGAACAAGGGATTAAACATAGCGATTCGAGCATCATCTGCAATCTTCATGGGATGAACTCCACATCTTTTGCCTTCATGTCCTCACAACCATACCGCTTCACACGATCAAGGCAATTCGAACAGGGAATAGGACATGTCAACGCAAGCGTCATCTACAATTTTCATGGAATGAAATACACATCTTTTGGCTTTAGGGTCTGGCAGCCATGCCTCTTAAAATGATTTTTAGGGGGTATTCTACCCTATTTTCTCCTCAACCTTGACAATGCACCCTGTTAGGTCAACCTCGAGTTTCTCTGTCTCCAAATGTCTGAAGAGAGACACCCCACAATGGTGATATTTTTTCCTCCATGAATTTTATTCCCACAAACATAACCCGTCGTGTCTGTTCAGAAGCATTGAAAGTTTTTTTTTTTTTTTTTTGGGGGGGGGGGGGGGG